>CM026205.1:780983-827435 GCA_014839995.1 Xenentodon cancila
TTTATACCGTTTATATCATTTATATCGTTTATACCTTTTATATCGTTTATATCGTTTATACCTTTTATATCGTTTATACCTTTTATACCGTTTATACCTTTTATACCTTTTATATCGTTTATATCGTTTATACCTTTTATATCGTTTATACCTTTTATACCGTTTATACCATTTACACCGTTTATACCGTTTAGATCGTTTATACCGTTTATACCTTTTACACCGTTTATACCTTTTATATCGTTTATATCGTTTATACCTTTTATATCGTTTATACCTTTTATATCGTTTATATCATTTATACCTTTTATATCGTTTATACCTTTTATACCATTTATATCGTTTATATCGTTTATATCATTTATACCTTTTATATCGTTTATACCTTTTATACCATTTATATCGTTTATACCTTTTATACCATTTATATCGTTTATATCGTTTATACCTTTTATACCTTTTATATCGTTTATATCGTTTATACCTTTTATATCGTTTATACCTTTTATACCGTTTATAACTTTTATACCATTTATATCGTTTATATCGTTTATACCGTTTATACCGTTTATAACTTTTATATTGTTTATACCTTTTATACCGTTTATATCGTTTATATCGTTTATACCTTTTAGATCGTTTATATCGTTTATACCTTTTATACCGTTTATACCGTTTATAACTTTTATACCATTTATATCGTTTATATCGTTTATACCGTTCATACCGTTTATAACTTTTATATTGTTTATACCTTTTATACCGTTTATATCGTTTATATCGTTTATACCTTTTATATCGTTTATTTTGTTTATACCTTTTATACTGTTTATATCGTTTATACCTTTTATACCATTTATAACTTTTATATCGTTTATACCGTTTATACCTTTTATATCGTTTATACCTTTTATACCTTTTATATCGTTTATACCATTTATACCGTTTATATCGTTTATACCGTTTATAACTTTTATATCGTTTATACCGTTTATACCATTTATATCGTTTATACCGTTTATAACATTTATATCGTTTATACCATTTATACCATTTATATCGTTTATATCGTTTATACCTTTTATATCGTTTATTTTGTTTATACCTTTTATACTGTTTATATCGTTTATACCTTTTATACCGTTTATAACTTTTATATCGTTTATACCGTTTATACCTTTTATATCGTTTATACCTTTTATACCTTCTATATCGTTTATATCGTTTATACCTTTTATATCGTTTATATCGTTTATACCTTTTATACCTTTTATACCTTTTAGATCGTTTATATCGTTTATACCTTTTATATCGTTTATATCGTTTATACCTTTTATACCTTTTATACCTTTTAGATCGTTTATATCGTTTATACCTTTTATATCGTTTATATCGTTTATACCTTTTATACCTTTTTTATCGTTTATATCGTTTATACCTTTTATATCGTTTATATCGTTTATACCTTTTATATCGTTTATATCGTTTATACCTTTTATACCTTTTATATCGTTTATATCGTTTATATCGTTTATACCTTTTATATCGTTTATACCTTTTATACCATTTCGGCATCAAGTCAGGTTCAGGGTTTTAGCAAAACGTACAAAGTCTACTTTTGGGTAAAGCGGGCGGAGTCAACCGCCAAAGCGTCGCTGTAAACAAGACTCGAGCCAAACTGTCCACCCCTGCGGGTGACGTGTCAGAACGTCCGTCCTGCTCTTTTCAAGATTTGTAGTTTGACGGTTCGTCGCCGTGGTTGCGACAGCTTCAACCCTGAACTTCGGCGAACGTCACCGACCGCTACTAACTACTAACTCACTTTTTAGCCAGCTCCTGTCGACAGGCATCAGCTGTTCGTCAAGAGTCCGGTTCTGCACATGTGCAGGGAGGCGGGGACATCCAGCTCCCTGAGCAAGAGGCAGCCGGATGTCCCCGCCTCCCTGACGGCATGTTTCTGGCCGTCCATCAGTCAGAAACTGGACTCTGAACCTGTGAGATCAAAGTCAGACGTCTTTAGTGGGAGTGATCAGACGTCAGCAGCGTGGCAGATTTATCTCTCACTTATCCGCCTGACAAGTGTTTCTCCGCCCGTCCATTACTATTCCACGCAGGCTCCACCAGCCGCCGAGGTATTTAATTAAGTGTCTGACTGCTGATGGCTGCACGTCCAGCTTTATTGAACCAAAATTAACAGGATAGAAAAAAACTTGCTTATTTGAATAAACGCCCCGGGCTTGCCTTGCAGCCATTTGGTTTCGGTATCTCTTCACGCCACTTTCACCTTTGCAGCTGCTGCCTGCACTCAGGGAGAGAGAGAGAGAGAGAGAGAGAGAGAGAGAGAGAGAGAGAGAGAGAGAGAGAGAGAGAGAGAGAGAGAGAGAGAGAGAGAGAGAGAGAGAGAGAGAGTAGGAAATGAAACGAAGCTGCGAATCACCTGAGCCGGTCCAGGAAACTTCAGACTCGCTGATGACTCACACTAAGACGCCAAACATGAGGAAAATCAGCCTCGTTTACCGGGATGAGAGATCTTGATCCAGATGATGAAAAGTTAATCTGTGAGTAAAAATTCTCAAGAGTTGTCCTGTTTTTTGTTTTGTTTTTTACGCCGACAGGAAACAAAAACAGTCCTGTGTAGCCCCCTCACTGCTTCCTTTGGATTTAAACGTGTCAGCAGGGTTCTTCTGATTATTATGACTGATGATCCAGGTGAGCAGAGCTCTAGAAACGCAGATGTTTTAGCAGTTTGCTGGCCAGGAATATTCAGGTTTGTGTTAACAGAGTGCCAAGAGAGAACGACATAAGTAATTGTCTTAGAAAAGCAAGTCGCCCTGCACACCAGTCCGGACAAGCATTATGAACCTCTTCCCAAACAATTTGGAGTTGAGTGTGCCACAGTGAGAACGATTATTCACAAACAAAAAAAACAAAAGCAAAAAATGAACCAGGACAATTCCTTTGGAAGAGTCTCCAGGAGAAAAGCACATACCGCATGAGGTTCACAAACCTGCAGCCTTCTGGAACAACGTCCTCTAGACAGATGAGACCACTGTGGAGATGTTTGCTCAGACCCACCACGGTGGTGGAGGGATGGTGGTCTGGGCAGGTTCTGTCTGACAGGTTAATGCTGGCTGAACTGGGTCACACAAATGACCACGTTTGGTTTACTAGTCTGACTCAAATCCAGGGAGTAAAGAAAAAACCTGGAGTTCATCTACTGACCTCTACGCTCTGGATCCAGACCTGTGGTTCCTTTACAGACCACTAGGTGATGGGCGTGGTCAACCCGTTTGGTTCCAGCAGATCCCATTAGTTCTGGTTTCAGTTTGGCAGGACTGGTTTCAGATGATGTATTATGTCTACTGAGGGTTCCTGCTGCTGCTGGAAACATCTACCCGGGGTTCCTGCTGCTGGAAACATCTACTGAGGGTTCCTGCTGCTGAAGGAAGTGATGAATCAGGGGGAACGCAGGATTGCCCACATGAGCTTGATGATTTTTCTTTTTTACGCAAAAATCTAAAGTATTTGAAATGAAAAGTGGGGGGTTGTTTGGAGATGTTTGCTGGAGCTGGAGCGTTGGGGTCCAGCCTAACTGGTGAGGGTTTTAATGATACAGTTTAAATAGAGAATCAAGACGAGGCGTAATGATGCAAGCGTTTCAAAGCGTGTGTAATTTATTTGGCTTTGAAGTCGGAGACGGAGGGCAAATTAAACACACTCACATCCGAGAGAGCCAGTAAAGACACGCTGCTTCTAATTGGCCCAAACAGCTCGCAGAAAAACATTTTCTTTTTTATTTTGGCCTGTTTGTCTGCTGAATCTCTGCACGTCTCAGGAATTTAGCACTCGCTGCTGTCCTCCATCTGTTTGGCGGCGGCCCCACGCCGCTGCGCTGGGACTGGCGGTCGGCAGCAAGGTGAAGCCGGCCGCACCATCTGGCCCGACCTTGGACCGGGCTCGGACACGAGGGCAGGACGGACCGGTCCTGCAGGTTCCGGCTCTGCAGGATGTGAAGCTGCTTCCGTTCTGGTTCACAGCCTTACCAACGTCACCTGGGAGCGGCGCCACCTCAGGTGCATCTTAACACGCTTTTATACCAGAGATTAGATGGAGAAGTTCTCTGAACACATCGCTGCCCTGCTGGAGCCGCCGTTGATTCTCTGCATCATTTTTACCACGTGACCATAACTCTTCATAATCTGCTCAAAAACAGCAACGCGATGTAAAACGAGTTAATGTCAGACGTGTGACCTTTGACCTGCAGGCGCAGCCCGACGTCAACGACAGGGGGTCTCTAACCATTAGGGGCGGGGCCTGTTCAGTAAACTCCCGGTGTGAAGGAGGAATTCAAAGCTGAATCCACAGTTCAAATCCAGCTAAAGCGGTGAAATAAATGTTAGAAAACCGAGCAGCGACGTTCGGCTTCAGTTGAGACTAAATCTAATTAATTTCTGCACTTTGGACTTCATGGAAGTCAAATTTGTGATAACTTCAAAATTAAATAATACATTTGCCATGAACTCAAAAAAACCTTTCAGTTCACAAATTTTTCAGAAGCTTTTTGGCTTTTAAAACTCAAATTTTCAAGAAAATGAGATCCTGAAAAGGAAATCTCTGATTTGTGAGAAAAAAACTGCAGATATTCAAAATATATAAATATCTAAATATATTTTTAAAAAATCTCAATTTCAAACCTTAAACAATTATAAATTAGTGACAAAAATCTAAACATTTGAGCGTATAAAACCTATGACAATATAAAAATCAAGCATTTGCAAGAGAAACCTTCAAAATTCACAACATTTTTATTTGTAAGAAAAAACCCTCAGAAATTGTGTTTATAAAAATATTTCACAACAAATTCCCAATTTCTGACTTAACAAACTTGGAAATTCACCAGAAACAAATAATAAAATTCTGACTTTAAAAAGACATAAATCTGCGAGCAAACAAAAGCACCCACTGACTTTCTGACTTTATTTACATGCAAAAAAGTCTCTGACACTAACATAAAAACGTGAGAATATATGGCCATAAATTTATCTGACTTATACAAACCTCCAAAAATGCAAGAAAAAAGGTCTGAATTTCTGACCTGAAAGGTGTTAAACCCCCCCCCCATATGAAGTCTGCGGTTTGTTCTGATGACATCACCATGACCTGGCGCCTCCCCCACTCTGACCGGCTGGAGGAGTCGGTCACCTGAACCTGGAGCTGTTTTCTCCTGCACTCCAGCGGCGCCTCTAAACGCCTCATCAACATGTTTAATCAAATTAGCAAGCAGCCAAAAACTGACACTTTTCATTAATTATACGGGATAATTCTAATTGCAGATTCTAATGTATTCTCTGGGAACAGAAGGTGTTCGGTAATATTTCTGGGAATTTGCATATTAAATGGGGGTGGCTCTTCATTACGGATGCTAATGTATGCGCATTGTCTTTATTTTTAACTTGTGGGCCATATGTCTGCCTGAGCAGGTGAAAACCGTCCCGACTGCTTGGTTTTGCTGAATAAACGTCTCCAGGCGCCTCGGCGTCCAGACCTGCACCGCACGGGTCGCCCTGCGTTCGCCACCCCGGCTTTGATTCGCCACTGCAGGTTTTTGTTTCACAGCTCTCTTTGCTGCCGGCGGCCAGCGATGACGCTGCGGCGTCGGCACAAACAGAAGGCAGGTGTGTCTCGCAGCGTGAAACCAACGCACCTTGAACACCTGCACTGCCGCAGCGACTTCGAGTATCCAAGAATCCGAGTATCGGAGTTGACGCTGAAAGCAGGGTTCCAGCATGCACTGCTCCAAAGAAGACTGCATGTTTCAGCTTTAGACGTAATAACATCCTGGCAGAATTCAGAGAATTTAGAACACCTGGAGACAAGTTGAAGGTGTGAAACAAGTTCTCACCTGAAAACACACATGTGAGAGGAGGCGGCGGCACAAAAGACGCCACAGAGCAGTTTTATAACATCACTCAGCCAACGTTAAGATCCCACCATCTGATGGTTGAGGGTCTGAGAACAAATACGACCTCAGACAACGGACTGTGTGGGTGTCCCGTAGGTGACCCGTGGGTGTCCCGTGGGTGTCCCGTGGGTGTCCCGTGGGTGTCCCGTGGGTGTCCCGTGGGTGACCCGTGGGTGTCCCGTAGGTGTCCCGTAGGTGACCCGTGGGTGTCCCGTGGGTGTCCCGTGGGTGTCCCGTGGGTGACCCGTGGGTGTCCCGTAGGTGACCCGTAGGTGACCCGTGGGTGTTCCGTAGGTGACCCGTGGGTGTCCCGTGGGTGACCCGTGGGTGTCCCGTAGGTGACCCGTAGGTGACCCGTGGGTGTTCCGTAGGTGTCCCGTGGGTGTCCCATGGGTGTTCCGTGGTAGAGGTAAGATCTTAAGCCCGAGCCCAAGCCCGAGCCCTAGCCCGACCCGACCCTGACCCGAATTTCGGGCCGGGTCGGGCCTAAAATGTCATTCATTACGCTCGGGTCGGGTCGGGTCGGGTCGGGCCTCTATCTCGCTGACTTTTTTTTAATAAATATATGTTTATAAAAATGTATACTAAAACGATGTGTGGAATGTGGATACTAAACTAAGGAACTTGTTATAAAATAAATCATTTGGATAAAACAGAGAAGGCGCTGTAAGGTAATTGCTATTTAACTACTATACGATGGCACGCGAACGCCGCACTTTTAATAATCTTCCCCTCCACAAGTCCGCATCTATTTTGACTCGGTATCCCTGATTATGGAGCAGCAAGAAGTCGAGGATAAACTAAAGACGGGGGAACTTAAACGGTAACACACACCGGGAAGAGTGAGGTGTGGAAAAGCTTCAACTTGATGATTGAAAATGCTCCAGAAACTTGCGTTGGCTTCGCTGGATGTCGTCAACGTGGCGCTTTGCTTTCATACGAGAGCAAAAAGACCGGCACCTCGACGCTGAGCAGGCGTTTAAACCTTACAAAAATCCATCAATGATGGCAAATTGTCGGTTAATGTGACCTCTGCAGACAGAAATATAAAAGATGTAAATGTTTATCCAGTCTTGTTAAACTGGCTTTAATTTAGCATAAATCACCTCCTCCTCCCGAAACCCAACAAATAAAATATGAAAATTTGGGGTTTGCTTCGGGCTCGGGCCTGCAAATCAAGTTAATTGGTCGGGCTTTAATACCCGCGGGCCTGGGTCGGGTCGGGCTGGATTTTTTAGGCCCGATCTTACCTCTATTCCGTAGGTGTCCCGTGGGTGACCCGTGGGTGTCCCGTGGGTGACCCATGGGTGACCCGTGGGTGTCCCGTAGGTGTCCCGTAGGTGTCCCGTGGGTGTCCCGTGGGTGACCCGTGGGTGTTCTGTAGGTGACCCGTGGGTGACCCATGGGTGACCCGTGGGTGTCCCGTAGGTGACCCGTGGGTGTCCCGTAGGTGTCCCGTGGGTGTTCTGTAGGTGACCCGTGGGTGACCCATGGGTGACCCGTGGGTGTCCCGTAGGTGACCCGTGGGTGTCCCGTGGGTGACCCGTGGGTGTCCCGTGGGTGTCCCGTGGGTGACCCGTGGGTGTCCCGTAGGTGACCCGTGGGTGTTCCGTGGGTGACCCATGGGTGACCCGTGGGTGTCCCGTAGGTGACCCGTGGGTGTTCCGTGGGTGACCCGTGGGTGACCCGTAGGTAACCCGTGGGTGACCCGTGGGTGTCCCGTAGGTGACCCGTGGGTGTTCCGTGGGTGACCCGTAGGTGACCCGTGGGTGACCCGTGGGTGTCCCGTAGGTGACCCGTGGGTGTTCCGTGGGTGACCCGTAGGTGACCCGTGGGTGACCCGTGGGTGACCCGTAGGTGACCCGTGGGTGTCCCGTAGGTGACCCGTGGGTGTTCCGTGGGTGACCCGTAGGTGACCCGTGGGTGACCGTCCATTTCTGTGACCAACAGCAACTACGAGGCGTTCATGCCTACGCGCCCAGCAAGGCCTGCAGGCTGCAGGATGGAGTTGTGGGGGTTCTTTTTTGTGTTTCAAAGTCCGATGTGTTAATTAACCTGCTGAGATTTCCCAGGAGAAGACTGTCAACTGTCGTGGAGGTTTTCCACTTGAGTTTAGTAGTTTTTGTCACTATAAATGCTTTTATAACGCTTTCCAGATCGATGTGCAATAGATCATTGCTGATGTCTTTCCTTCATTTCATCAGTTCATCAATGATGATCAGTTTGATGACGAGGTTCTTGGCCACAATTTTATTTATTTACTGGCAAAATTTGTTTTTTAGATAATAAATATTATGACAAAACATGAAACGTCTTGTTGGTGCATAAAGGAGTACGTAGAAATGCCCACATGATTATATTTTATTAGTAGTAGTAATAATAATGAAATAATATTTTATTATTATATATTTATTGTAATTATAACATTTACCTAATAATAAGACGCTTTATGATCAGATGATTTATTATTTCAAGAAAAGAGGACTAATGAAACTGTTGGACTTAAATGAACGGGGGGGTCTCAGGGGGGTGGAGGCGCTTCTCCGTCAGCAGCTTCCGCCGTCCTCCGGCAGGTGACAGCTGAACGCAGCGGCGGTACGAGGCTGCAGAGGAACACGTACACGCGCAGGTGAAAACAGCAACACTTCCTGTTTCAGCAGTGAACGTCGGAGAAGCTGCTGCTGCAGAAATCTGATGTTCTCACATCTGCGCACGCCAACGGCGGTCCACACCTCCAAGCTGCTGAGACGTTAACACGCCGCTGCATCCGAGAGGGGAAATGAAGCCGGGAGTAAGAGAGCGTGCCGAGACACGTCGGAGGACCGAGATCGCAGCTCCGCCCACTCCCCAGAGGCCACGTCGATTACGTCAATACCTGGACGGATGAATGATTGACAGAAATGAGCCACGACTGCTCCATCGGACCTCAGAAAGGCCCGGTTCTGGTCTGATCTAGAGGGGTCCAGCTCTCCTGGTTGGAGCAGAACTGTACCAGAACCTGGACCGGACCAGCACCAGAGGTCCCACCTCCCTCTGCCGGAGGACAGAAAGACAGCAGGCAGCACAGAAGCAAACCCAGAGGGTGAATGAGCAGCTTCTCCATCATTAATCAGCTTCCACCTGCTTCCTGACTGCAGACAGCTGATGTCGAGGCTGCTGCAGGTTCATTAACGCCTAAATTGAATAAAAGTGCTTAAATATGAAGCCGTCAGTCACTGACAGGAACCTGTCAGCTGCTCGTAGTTAAAAACTGGAAGTCAGGACACAAAGATCTCCGTCTCCTCTGAGGTTTGAGAACGTTTTATTGAATTTAGTTTGAAAATCGCAGCTGTCGAACAAGAAATGAACTCACGAGTCCCTCGTCATGTCTTTACGTCTTTTCACACTCGCCACATCCCTTCTTCATCTTCTCCATTTCCATACAAACTTTCAGCGTCACTGCCGTAATCTTCAGAAACCCCACCAAAAAACGTGTCACAACCACCAGCTGTATTGGGAAAAGTATGTAGGATTCAAATCCAGGCCACTAGAGGGCGCTGCCACAAAACTGACACACGAAAACGGCCGTTCTCTTGACGAGGTCACGGCCATAGTTACAAACGCCTGCACCCGTGAAATAACCTGAACACGTGTGTTTCAAATGTCCTTCATGTCGATACCAACTGTACTTGAAAAAGGACGTTTTTTTTGTCTTTTATTCCGGTTCTGGTTTTCAGTCCAATCACGAGCGTACAAAGTGTCTCAATCCGAACAGGAAGCCACGAAACACCTCCCCCGATGAGCGTTCCTCTCTCCCCTGCCAGAAACTCCAAATAATTAGTTCAGCTCGGACGTTTTCAGGAGGATCTTTATTGTTTTCCAACAGCGACAGTTTGTTTGGGATTCAGAAACGGATGAAAAGCAGGGGGAGGGGCCATCCACAGACACGGCTGCCGTGGAAACCAGGGAGGTTTCCTTATGTGATTATCATTTAAGGAATATTAACAAAAAGCAGCAGCTGCATTGCCACCCCTGAAGTTCTTCAGAAAAGTTCTAGTCCTTCGCAGTATTTTTATTTTGTGACGTGTGTTGTGACTTTTCTCAGATATTTGTTTCACCGTTTCAGGAAGAATCAATGATTTACTGGAACATCCCAAAAGAAATGAGTCAGAGTAAAACTGAAATGGGACGGAGTGGAAGAAGGTGGACGTTTTGTTCTCCGACCTGCTCCGGAGCTCCAGGTTAGCCGGAGTTTTGACTTCTAATCTTATTTTTGTGTGTGAGGTTACATGTAAAAGTCTTTAAAGACACTTTAAAGTAAAACAACATAAAGAGCCAAGTGATGACAATTAAAGTAAAAGTAAGGCCATATCCCAGGAACGGCGTGGCTGGTTGGGGTGATTGACACCTCGGGAGGATCTTAACTGAAGGCTGTAAGTCAGGACACGAATATCTCCGTCTCCTTAGAGATGACGACGTTTTATGGAATTCCGTTTGGAAAAACAACCTCTCATCGACTGAAACGCTCCAGCAACAGTTTCTCAAACCCCGGAGAGTTACAAACGTGCTTCAGCTGAGGGCGCATCTGCTGCTGAATGTTTGTGTAACCATGGAGAAGTCAGGAGGTGAAGTGGGGGTTCGGGGATGAACGGTGGTACAACATCTGTCCACAGCTGCAGGGAACGAGGTTTCCCAAGAGAAACTCCCATTGTTCACTTCCTCTGCTGTGTCTCCTCCACCCACTTCAGCCTCTGGAAATGGAGAACATGTGTCGCCACGGCAGCCGGGCGGAAGCGGCTCATCGTGGGTCACGAAAGCGGCCGGAAGCTGCAAACCTCTCAGGATCAATTCCATCATAAGATGCAGCTCCGCGCTGGTGCTTCTACACATCCGAGCTGCCAACGACAGACTGAGGCTGCAAAAACAATCAGCAGTGACAGAGAAGACACTTTTCAAAATAAAAGTCAGCATACAACCACAGCAAAAGTTCGTTCCTTCTCCTGTAATCACGCTTCAACACAACCGGCAGCTCCTGTCATATGCGATGAAGCTGGAAAACCACATGCATGCGGAGCCCAAAGGGCCGAAACATGAACGGTAAAACAAGAAGTGCCAGAGAACATACAACAGATACGAGTTTGTTCCTGCATCAAGACGGTGATGATCTGTTGCATCTATGAGAACCAGAAAATGCTTTGTGGTGATTTGTGACATGCAGCAGATCGGAGTGCAGAGGGGTCGTTGACGCAGCTTCCGGCTCTGTCGGGAGCTGAAGAGGCTCCTCAGAGGACGACGAAGACGGTGAGAAACTCCGGACACAAGAACAAACGGGTCCAACGCCTGCCCGCAGACACGGATCACGACTGTGCCGCTGTCGCTGAACTGCAGAAGTGTGTGTGTGTGTGTGTGTGTGTGTGTGTGTGTGTGTGTACGTGTGTGTGTGTGTGTGTGTACGTGTGTGTGTGTGTGTGTGTACGTATGTGTGTGTGTGTGTGTGTGCGTGTGCGTGTGCGTGTGCGTGCGTGCGTGTGTGTGCGTGTGCGTGCGTGCGTGCGTGCGTGCGTGCGTGCGTGCGCGTGTGTGTGTGTGTGTGTGTGTGTGTGATTGACAGGTACACAGGCCTCTCAGTGTGATTACTGACTGACAGTTAACGACGGCTCAGCCTGGCGGCACTGAAGGGGGCGGGGAGACACCAATCATGGATCAATACTCACACACTCGGCACCGCCCATCATTCTCACTTCCTTCAAGCACACCTGAGCGGGAAATCCCCACCTCCTCCATCTAATGACACCTCCAGAGGAGGACGATTAACTCCAGTTATCACCTTCTTTTTTTTTTCCCAGAATCCTCCAGCTGAAGCCTCCAAGAGCTCGGTTACGGTGCTGGTCAGACCTCGGGGATGAGCACGGGCAGGAGTTTCAGGCAGGAGCTCGGGCGGGTTTATGGCTTAGCATCATGCGGCGCTCTTGGCCGAGCTGCGTCCTCGGACCCTTCGGACCAGACCACCACCAGCCCTAATCCGTCATACGACCGTGTTGCTTTAATAATGACACGATACTGCTGCTTCTCTAAGACAACTGTTGACGTTGTTCCTTGTTGGAATTGTGTTTTGTGTTGCGAGGTCATATTATATCTCTTTGTGGTCGAGTCGTTTGTCGTGTGTTGGCGGTCAGTCTGATTGAAATTCACCACCAGCATCTCTGACTGCCATAAAACCTGGTTTTTAAAGCAAATGTGTCCCGTCCTGCTTCCCGTACGTCCGGCCGTAAAGGAGCCGTTAGTGTCCAGCTGCTGGACGTCTGCGGGGTTTATCACCGGGAGGGGACCAGGAAATGACATCACTGCTGAGGTTAAACAAAACAGTGGAGGAGGAGGAGGCAGCGGGGTTTATGGAGGACGAGGGCACTTTTGGCAGAGTCTTCGCTCGGCTGGCAGTGGCGTGAAGCGGACTCAGGGGCGTCCTTACCGAGACGCCGTTAGGCGTTAAATGAACACCTGGCCACTGAGTCTCAGACCGGGACTCTGGGAGGCGATGAAGAGGAGGAGGTGTGGTCTGCAGATGGGGAGGGATGAGCAGCACAGGAGGCTCCTGATGATCAATGGAGGAGTCTTAACCAAGTGGACGGGCTGAAAACACGCCGTTACAAAGTTCTGCTGCAGTTTCCAAAGTCACATTTCTGCAGAAACGTCAACACCAGTGTTGGCTCAGTGGTGCCCAACCTGAGGCCCCGGGCCCCCCAGAGGGTCAGCAGGTCAGCTGCTGTCATCTTTGACCCTAACCGACAGCGCTCTTGAACCTGGTCCTCGGCTGCCACAGGAGATCCGACCCCGTCTTCGTCAGAGCTTCGCAGCCAGCTCCCAGTTTGGGTTCTGGGCCGAGGGCCTTGGTCGGGGTGATGGAGCTGCTGGTGTAGCTCCGCCTCACCCTGGGCCTCATGCTGACCCGTGATGCTGCCGACCAGAGCGGAAACGAGCTGCGGCCGTCTCCAACTCATGTGAGAGCCGGGCGGGTCGTCAACGCCTCCACGATGGCGGCACGCGGCTGCTGCGGCTTCGTGAGTTTGATCAAACTTGGTCTTAACAGCTTTATTCCTGTTTTTTGAGGTGAAGCCGCCATTCGTGGAGGTGGGTTCACGTCTGGACCATCTTTGGTTACAACTCTCCATCCGCTTCCTCGAGTGTCATCCTGCACGCTTAAGTTAAGGTGCAGCGACTGGTGCTGATTTGCATAAGTAATTAGCTAATGTGCTGTTCAATTTATCCCCCATCTGGCTCGCCAAGCTCCACCTCATTTCTCAAATTGACAGGCTGGTCACTATCGCTACCCACACGGCAACAAGGCGCCCACCAAATTAATTTGTCAACCTTCTCCTGTAATGGGACGTTCACCTTGAAAACTCAATTTACCTGAGGAGGTGAGAGTCCGAGAGGCAGCCGGCGAGCAAACGGGCCACCGGCAGACGCCGCAGGTCTGGAAAAATCCGTTGTTAGAGGCGCAAAGAGCAGCAAGCTGCGTGACAGCAGGTGAGATTGGACAGAACGAGAGTTTGAGGCGTTTAAAGGTCAGCAGAAGCAGAGCTGATCCAGGAAAAGCTTCTCAGCTGTAGTATTACATAAACACCCCCCACGAACAACATCATTTTACTTTAATATAATTTAATTCACAAAAATAAAGCCAAAAGAAAAGGTGGGCAATCCCAGGTACCCCCTCCTGCTTCCAGAACTTAAGAGTTGCAGGCAGGAGCTAGTCATCCGCAGGTGTGCAGACTGTTTGCCTGTCTGGAGGATTTGGATGTGTGATAACACTATACCAAGAGGGAAAGGCATCAGAAATGGATTAGAGAAGCAACTGTTGCTGCACATCAATCAAAAACATTTTCAAACTGTCAGGACTTCAACGTTTTACTGTTACAAAGATAATTCACAAGTGGAAAACACTCAAGACAGCTGTCAATCTTACCAGAAGAGGACGTCCCATCAGATTTACCCCGAGATCAGCAGTGACCACGTAATGTTCAGAGAAACCCCAAAAACCCAGGAGCTCCATCTCAGAGCCTACAGGACCCAACATTTGTATGTGGGGTCCATCAAACGTCACTGCCGAGGTGATTGGTTCCGTTTGTTCACTCGAGTTCGCCGACGTGGTCGGGCCAAGTGGGACCCAGAGAGAGACCCATACCCATTCATCGCCAAACGCTTCTGGAAGAGTCTGTTTATGACAACATGAAGAGAAGCTAAAACATCTGGATCACTCAGTGGCCAATGGCAGTGTACACTGCAAGCCACGCCCCCTCAGATCACATGATTTGGCTTCAGTTTTGCACCAGCAGCAGCATCACTGGTTTACATTCACTGTGCAACATCGACGCCAAAACACAACCAGCAACAACCACAAACGAAAATAACCATCCGGTTTATGGAAACTTGGCTTTGTGGTCACATGGTACATGCTCCTTCATCCTCTAACTTTGTGTGTGTGTGCACATGTGTGCATGTGCGTGTGCAGCTGTTTGCAAGTGTGTGTGCGTGCATGTGCTCACACTCGTGGGATCAAACTCAGGGAAAAGGGCCAAAGTGTGAACGTAACGAAACCCCCCAAATTCATTTGCAGCCTCATATTCAGCTGCAGGCGGAGCGGGGGAGGGGCACGCCAGGCAACAACAGACAATGACAGGCGGCGCAAGAGAGATACGGATACTAGAGCCGCCGTTCCCGCCCCCCTGAAGGCGATCAGTCAAACTTTACGTCTCCAACCACTTTCTGACATGTTCGAGAGAAAGAAATCACGACTACGGTACAACAGCGGCGTTGCAGGACGCGGGGGGGGAAATCACGTCAGAGTCAGACTTCACAAACGTAGCAACTCTGCCTTCAGAATCTCAAAAATGTGCAAAAATTCTAGTCTAAAAAATTCTGGAACTTGGAAAGTCGGACTATAAACTGAAAAATAGGAACTTTTAAAGTTCCGAAAACAGTGAGTTTACAAACCCGAATAAAGTTGAAATTCAGGCCTTCAGCTAAGAAACTCTAACTTTAAAAACTCAGAAAGGAGCAAAATCAGGAACTCAAAAAAAAAAGTTTTCTTAAATTTGCCTTAATTTCAGGAATGTGCACATTTAGAAACAGTGCAATTCAACCTTCAACTGTAAAATTCTCCATAGAAACTGAAATGTATATCAAAGTTAAAGTCAAGTTTATCTTCAGTTCCAGTAAAACTGTGAGAAACCTTGGCGTTATTTTGATCAGGATTTGTCATTTAAACATCAGATTAATCAGGTTTGTAAAACTACGTTTTTCCACCTCCGTAATATCTCAAATATCAGGAGCATCCTCTCCCAGAGTGATGCTGGAAAACTAATTCATGCATTCGTATCTTCTAGACTAGATTACTGTAACGTGTTGTTGGCTGGATGTCCAAGAATTCTCTGAAGATCCTCCAGATGATCCAAAATGCAGCAGCGCGAGTGCTGACAGGAACCAACAAGAGAGACCACGTCTCTCCAGTTTTAGCTTCCCTCCATCGGCTCCCCGTAAAATTTAGAATCCAATTCAACATTTTATTACTGGCATATAAAGTCCAAAATGGCCTAGCGCCGTGATATTTGCAAGACCTGATAGAACCGTACGTTCCTAATAGAGTTCTCCGTTCTCAGGGTGCAGGTTTACTCGTAGTTCCTAGAGGATCCAGATGTAGATCTGGAGGACGGGTCTTCTGCTACCAGGAACCATCACTCTGGAACCAACTTCCAGTTTGGGTGAAGGAGGCTGACACCACCTCCACCTTTAAAACTAAACTTAAAACATTTCTGTTTAATAAAGCATATAGTTAGTGTACATTTAGTACCTTAATGTGTCAGGACCAGTAGTCAAAGCTGCAGCTACAGGACCAGATTAGAGCAGCTCATCTTAAACAGCTTCGGTGTAGATATGCTGCTATAGGCCTCTGCTGCAGGGGGACACCAACATGATCCACTGAGTGGTGCCTTTCACCTCCTCTGTTTCTCTTTGTCTTCTCTGTCTCTTCTTCACCTCAACCCTCATTTATTAACAATATCCCATAAACTTAATTGTGGTCCATTGTTCTTGTAGTTTGTTGTGCTTGTCTGGTCCTTCTTTTCCTCTTCTGTACATGTCCTGCAGACCAGAACCTCAGGAGCTGCTTGCTGACCTGCAGTTCCACCTCTGACCATCCCAGTGTCTGCCTCCACCTGTCTGTGTGGATGTCTGTTGGATACTTGCTGACATCCAGACCTGCAGTCCTCATCCCCTTGGATCACCGTCTATCCATATATCACCCATATACACAGAAGTCTAATTGGACTACTGATGATAGTCACTATTGTATCCTGTCTTGTACCTTTGACGGTGTCTCTATGTCTCTATTCTTTCTTATTTCTTGCTCTACCCGGCTGGCCTTCAGCAGGAGGGTCCCCCCTCATGATCCAGGTCCTGGTCCAGGTTTCTTCCCTCTTAAAGGGGAGTTTTTACCTGCCGTTGTTTATGTAATAATTGCTCGGGGGTCATGTTCTGGTCTCTGGAAAGATCCTGGAGACACCTTGTGTTGTAATAGACGCTATATAAATAAAATTGAATTGAATTGAATTGAATTGAGTTCTGCCACATGTGAGCTTCATACAGAGAATCGACATGACGTTGGGTTTATTATATTAAATTTATAAATAAGATCCAGTTTTTGATGAGTCGCTGCCGTTAGGGTTAGGCCGCCGCAGCCGAAATCCAGTTTTTATACTTCGTCTTTGGGCAGCAAGCGCCGACTGAACCGGAAGAGTTCTGACCCGAACCCACGCTTTCAGATCTTTAGTGTTCGTGGAGTCTGAACTGTTCACCAAATAAATGTAGAAGATGAAATCAACTTCGGAGACGCACATCTGTCTGTCACTGCGTTCCCGCCCCCCGCCCCTCCCCCACATGTTTTCTGATTAAATCCGCTGTTTTTGGACTCTTTTCTTCACCAGCTGCTGCGTTGCTGAGACTCTGTGTGTGTATGTGTGTGTGTGTGTATGTGTGTGTGTGTGTGTGTGTGTGTGTGTGTGTGTGTGTTAGGCTAACGTGGCTATTAGCTTTGATAGCAGTAGCCTCCCATATGGCGAGCTAGTGCTGCGCTTTAATGTAGCATAGCACAGCCCTGATGATGCCACGGCTCCAGCGGCGCTCCACTCCTCCCCTTTGCCCCCCCCCCCCCCCCCCCCCCCCCGTACCCCCATCCCATGCCATTTAGCTCTCCCCTCTGCAGTGCCACATGCCGTCGCGACCTTGGCGTTTTCCAGCGGCACGCCCGCTGCCATCTGCAGGCAGCAGGCTTGGGCAGTAAAGCAGCGCGACCCCGACTTTTCTGGGCCCTGTTACGCCTCCACCAGGGGCCGCGGCCAGATGGCACAACCCACTAAGAGGGGTTTTACTGCGATGCTGAAGGAAGACGACTCCCCCACGCCTCCCCTCATCCCCACTGCTGCATCACTCTGCCAAATTTCAGCTCCACTCGCCTTGAAAACGCCGTCGCTTCAATATTTCAGTGTTGATGGTCCTGCAGCAGTCGACCTGCCGTCAGCTGAACCCGATCAGAACCAGAGTTCTGACTTCTGCACAAAGTCTGAAAACATCCTCCTGAAAACCTTAAGTTCATTTTCAGCCGACACAGAATGAAAACTTTTACCATTTACGGTTTGAAAGCTTCAACTTTCTTTTCTCTCTGATACTTAACAGCATCTCTTTTACACATCTTTTGTCTCAGCTCCAGAAATGTTTGTTTTGGTCAAAACTGGTGTTTAACAGTCCTCCATTTATTATTTTTATTTTTTTATTTATTTTTTTATGACATATCTGCTGCTGGCGCTCAACTCCTCATGAAGTTGAACTGCAAACATCAGCAGGTGGATCACCAGCAGGTGGATCACCGGCTGGTGGATCACCGGCAGGTGGATCACCGGCTGGTGGATCACCGGCTGGTGGATCACCGGCTGGTGGATCACCGGCTGGTGGATCAGCGGCAGGTGGATCACCGGCTGGTGGATCACCGGCTGGTGGATCACCGGCAGGTGGATCACCGGCTGGTGGATCACCGGCTGGTGGATCACCGGCAGGTGGATCACCGGCTGGTGGATCACCGGCTGGTGGATCACCGGCTGGTGGATCAGCAGCAGGTGGATCACCGGCTGGTGGATCACCAGCAGGTGGATCACCAGCTGGTGGATCACCAGCAGGTGGATCACCAGCAGGTGGATCACCAGCTGGTGGATCACCAGCAGGTGGATCACCAGCTGGTGGATCACCAGCTGGTGGATCACCAGCAGGTGGATCACCAGCAGGTGGATCACCAGCAGGTCCAGCAGACCGTGAATCCCATTTTGCAGCTCAAACATACCAGTCTGCCTGATGTCTGAATGTTTTTTTTTTCAAATTGAAGAACAAGAGCTAATATTTGAACAATTTTACTGTCAACAATAAAGCCAGAAAGAGTCATGTCAGGTGAACACGTACAACGTTGACCTGGTCTTACAGATGGACAGCAGGCTGGGTGAGGTGGAGACGCAGTGACATGTGACCTCAAATGAGGTTGTGAAGACCCAACAGAGGCTCTTCATCGTCATGAAGCTCCATCGCTCTGCAAAGCCTCCCAGCTGGAGCTCGCTACCTCCACACCGGTCCTGTCTTTACTCTTCCTAAATGCCAGCTGCAGTTTGACTGTACTTCATTAAATAATATTCAGATTATTATTTTGTTCCTCCAGTGTTCTAGATTGTTTTTTAAATGTGATTTTTTCACAAGATATTTAAACTCAAACACTCCACCAAAATAAAGGCAATGTTTTCAAAATAAAAGCATGATTGTTCTAAAAACAGGTGCTTGTCCAAGAGTGTTTATATCACAAAAATGTTGAAATAAGACCAAAAAGCCAAGTTTCAGCATTGTAGTTGTAGAGTGTAGATGAAAGAAAATTATGTTTTTGGATGGCGGCGGAAAACCCATTTATACAAAAATAGAGACTTTTGAAGTGAGAATATTATCACAATTCATCAGGACATCAGCTTTTATAGTGCATGCACATGAACACACAGGTTTCACAGGTTCACTGCGCCATTTCAGTCGTCAAACAATGAGATTTAGTTCAGACAAGAGAGAAGGAGACCTCCAGTGTCCAGCGTGTTTCACCGTTTTAACTCTTCATATTTGTGCATCTCCAGACTACTGATAGTTAGAACAGCAATGATGGGACTGACTTGTTTAGCCTCAAAATACAATTAACAAGTTTATGATTTCACAATTTCTGACTTTATTCCAGTGAACTTTATCTTAATCTTAGAAGATAAAAGTTGTCTGTAAATGGTCCTCATATGCTGTACAAACCTGTCCTCACATAGCACATAAACTGCCATACCTGATCCACAAAGATTTAATTAAACTGACTTAACCTGCCTTTGATTCATCAAAACAACTTCTGAAGCTCCACTGACCCATCAATGAAGGTCATCTGATCTATCGCTTCACATAACTTCCTGAATAAACATTTATCCACATTTAGTACCTTTATTCTTCTTTATTTCATCTGAATTCACAATTAGATTTTACTTTCTTCACTTACTGTATAATTTTTATTTAACTGCGCCTTTATTTTAAAGGTTTCACACATGTCTGAGGAAAATTATGGATTTGAACTTCTAACCAAGACACGAGTCTGCCTTGTTAGGTCCAGCACACGAGGACTATGGTCCCAGGAAACAGGATTATTGTACCAAGGAAGTCCTCCTGAGCAGCTATAAACAAGAGTTAGTAAACACACACACAGTGTCATTAGTGTCTGTCAGCAGGCAGATCAGCTGAGAGAAAAATATGAAAACTGTGCTGGTGGTCAGGAGGAAGATCGATATGGCTTCTTTAGTATGTGTGTGCGTGTGTGTGTGTACGGGGGGGGGCAGCAGAAAGAAAGTGGAAGAAGAGAGCATTCTGGGTAAAACCTCCAGAAAGCGTCTTTATTTATGTGATTATCTGCTTTTCTGTGCATTTCACTTCATTAAAAGTGTAACACACAGTTGTGGGGTGTGTGTGTGTGTGTGTGTGTGTGTGTGTGTGTGTGTGTGTGTGTGTGTGTGTGTGTGTGTGTGTGTGTGTGTGTGTGTGTGTGTTCTCGTTCATTGCATCTGAAAAGTACCTGATTCAGAGCGGTTACCCGCCCTGCCAGGACCACAGACCTCCTGGAGACCGAAGCCTGGTCCTGATGTGGGTCGTTTTGACGACTATTAGCCACATATTTGTTTCCACTTTCAAGTCTCAGCTCCGACTCAGAGCAAGTAAAATAAGAAGAATTCATTTCTCCTGATCGCTGAAGAACTGAAGAAAGGGAAGAGGATGGGTGGGGGGAGGGGTGTTGCAATGAAGAAGAGAAAAAAGAACGCAGAAGAAGAAAATCTCCAATTCATTGAGATCAAGTCAATAACGCTGTAATATTTATGAAGGCTGGAAGCCAGGCTGCCCTAAAACCCAAACTCCAGCAATCCTGAATTATAAATTAGTATTGATCTGTGCAGAGGGTGAGTGAGCTGCAGTGTGTGTGTGTGTGCATGTGTGTGCACGTGAAGCAGGATGCAGCTCAGCTCGGCTGCTCGATTGTTTTCACGCTTTCACAGAAAAAAAGTGTGGAGCAGCTTGTTTGGCAACAGTTTGTAAGAGTGAGAAGAAGTCGGAGGAGGTGAAGCTGAGTGTGTGTCAGGTGTGTGTCAGGTGTGTGTGTACTGCTTGTACCTGAGCTCAGGTGTCCAACTGTGAGCTTTAGTCACGTTTGTGTTCACATTTTGAAGTGAAATTGAGTTTCAACCAGGTGGAACGTCAGCTTAATCGCTCCAAATACCCACGACATGTCAGCGCCATGTGAGTGTCATGTGAGCGTCATGTGAGCATCATGTCAGCGTCATGTCAGCGCCATGTCAGCGCCACGTGAGCGTCATGTGAGCATCATGTCAGCGTCATGTCAGCGCCATGTCAGCGCCACGTGAGCGTCATGTGAGCGTCATGTGAGCGTCATGTCAGCGTCATGTCAGCGCCATGTGAGCGTCATGTGAGCGTCATGTGAGCGTCATGTGAGCGTCATGTGAGCATCATGTGAGCATCATGTGAGCGTCATGTGAGCATCATGTGAGCGTCATGTGAGCGTCATGTCAGCGTCATGTCAGCGCCATGTGAGCGTCATGTGAGCGTCATGTGAGCGTCATGTGAGCGTCATGTGAGGGTCATGTGAGCGTCATGTCAGCGTCATGTCAGCGTCATGTGAGCGTCATGTGAGCATCATGTGAGCATCATGTGAGCGTCATGTGAGCATCATGTGAGCGTCATGTGAGCATCATGTGAGCGTCATGTCAGCGTCATGTGAGCGTCATGTGAGCATCATGTGAGCATCATGTGAGCGTCATGTGAGCATCATGTGAGCATCATGTGAGCGTCATGTGAGCATCATGTGAGCGTCATGTGAGCTGAAGATGAAACATCTTATTGTCTCTAAAGAAATAAAAATTTGATTTCTTTTTTTCTTAATTTATTTTATTTTTAAAAAGTTTATGACTGTCTTGATTTGATCAGAACTGGATTTGGAGTTTTAGAGACTATTTGATATTTTGGATGACTTTACGGTTCTGGATTATTTTTGTTAGTTTCTTTGTTTTCGTACAGGAAATGTCCAGAAACCGTTGCACCATGTGACGATGTTTCTGCATGTTAACGTATTTTCTTTAAACAAACTCTACACCTCATTTTCAGATGATGTTTATTATTCATTGTATTTTTTGCTCAGGCAGTATTGAGACATTTTCATTTAGTTTCTTCTCATTATTTTGTATTTTGGAGCTCAGTTCATTTTTGGTCATTATGTAACCTAAACTGTCCTCCACATCACATCACTCCACCTTTATATAGAATCAATACCATCCTAATCCCCCCATTCCCGCTCGTCTCCCCCTACAACTGTCTCATTCTCACCCCTCCATCAGCCCCAGCACCTCCTTCACTCGGCCATCTACACCTTCCCCGTCCCCCTCGTCCTTCTCCTCACCCTCCTCTCCATCACCTCTGCTGCTGATGTCGTCGCGTCTGGACTCGCCCGGCTCACATTTCACTTTTCCACATTGCACACACACACACACACACACACACACACACACACACACACACACGTCTTTCTGGGGACGTCATATTGCCACTATCCCAAGCTCCCCAATCAAACCCCTCTGGCACCTCCTACTGGCGGGGAACCCATGAATCCAGGAGGACCCCATGGGTGAAAGCCCCTCCCCCAGACCTGGATACAGGGCGGTGCCCCCTCCATATGAATCTCCTGAGGACTTCTTTGCCTGGCCTGTCTACCGAGACCAGTTTGCCTTGAAAAACGCTGCAGGAGAGAATTGCTCAGGGCAACATGGCTCTTGGGATCATTCAGTTTTGCGTCAAGACGCCTCTAACAAAATGAGGTGGCGATTTGTGAAGATGGTTTGGGTGTGTGGTTAGGAAGCCTCCCGGATGTGTTTGGGGAGGTGCTTTGGACAAATGGGAGACAGTCCTCCCAGGCTCTCTGGGCTGATCTGGGACCATGTTGGCATCCTTCTGTAGAAGCTAGAGAGCTGGCTGAGGAGAGGGAGGTTTGGGCTTCTCTGGTTAGGCTTCAATCAAAGACCACTGGATAAATAAACTGACACCGAAGCATCACATCGGAGCAGAGCCACACTTTCTTAACGTTCATCCCAATATGCTCAATTAAATTAATCAAAACGTAAAAAAGCTGCCTGACATGGAGCGTCAACCTCGATGCAAAACCAGACTCATTTTCACTGCTGTTTCCTTGATGAGGAAACAGAAAGGTGTCAAATGAAGAAGAGATGGTGTTAAATTGACGTTTTTCGGCTCAGAAATGCCACTGTCAGAGCTGTCAGGATGACAAATCAGACGTAGAATCAGCTGCTGTACTTTACTTATACATTTTTACTTTCCATTAATCTGACAATTGCTTTATCGATCAACCATTTGAGGTCTAATAAAAAGTCCAGAAAACACTAAAACTTTCCCACCAGAGGTTCCTCTTGAAATACGACATGTCTGATATAAAACAAGGAAAAATT
Source organism: Xenentodon cancila (assembly GCA_014839995.1). NCBI lineage: Eukaryota > Metazoa > Chordata > Actinopteri > Beloniformes > Belonidae > Xenentodon > Xenentodon cancila. The sequence goes on from CM026205.1 coordinate 804,045, forward strand.
CCGCAGATTCTCGTTTTCTGCTTGAAGAATTGTTGATTTGTCAATCGTGTTTATGGTGGTTTACGAAACACTTTTAACACATTTTTAAATCACAAAAAAATGTAGAAATGTTTGTAATTAAAAAGATTAGTCCAAATTGGTTGAATAGTAACTTGGAAAACAAACAAAATCATCTATAATTCAATGACTTTGTGCCTGGATTTTGGAAAACATGGAGTACCACAGGGCTCAGTTTTTGGCCACAGCAGTTTTTTTTTTGAGAAGTGAATAGGCCAGAATGATATGTCCTTTTACCTTGGATTCCTTGAAAGGTCCCAAATCAAACTCACCTCTTACCGTGAATTTCAACCGTAAAAATGTCCCCACCCTTATTAAAAATACTGAAACTGTAGTAAAATGAATGACACTGATGCTGGTCATCTGAGTCTCATAAAACTGGCATAGTCATCAACAGACCATCATTATGAAATATTCTTAGGAGAAGTTTGATCAGAAAGTTGGTTTGAAATTAGACACCAATCAAATTTGTGAGAGTGGCTGAACGTTGTCCTATAAGCTGTATCTTGTGATGATCCAAACTTTAAAATAAACACCTGCTCCACAGGTAAATGTTTTCTGGAAGTCAAAAAGTAATATATAATATCTTTTTTTAAAAAGTAATGCGCAGCCATATTAAGAATATATTTATTTAAAAGTTCATGTTGGTCATGTTGAATCTAAGAGTTTATGAACCAAAATTGACTGATTTTATCAATGAGATTTTCAAAATCAAAAGCAACTCTATATAGTTTTAAGGGAATGCGCAGCTAGCATCTGTATGTGGCCCCATCTGAGATATAACGGGTTCTCCTCCGGTACACGGTTGACAACCCTAAATGGGTCTACCAGCGTCCCGGTTGGGCCGACCACATAAGTGAACCCAAGTCCCGGGTGACATGGGGCCAATCAACTTTCAGCTCATTTATATGTCAGAGGGGTGAATTTTTATTTCCCTCATCAAGTGAAATTATACCAAGCAGGAACTCATGAATAAATTAGGGGTGTGGACTTTGATTGGCAGCTGGCACAGCCAATGGTTACCTGTCAGCATATTTGCTACTAAGCACTCTATTGATTTCTGAGGTGTGAATAAAGACCTAATAGAACATGATCATTTTAATTTTAAGGAGAGAATATGTTTTATTGTGCTGCTAATTTCACGAATAGAGCATGTGACTGGTTGGGGGCGGGTCTGGAAGGGTGCGAGCATGAAGCTTAGCTAAGAGCAGACACTGAGCGGCAGACGTAGAGGCCGCGGTCCCAGCGGGGCTCTGCCAGTCCTGCTTTCAGACCTGGACGTGGAGCATCTTTGAACATGGACGTTTGGACAGATTTGATCAGAATGAGCGTTAACTAATATTAATTATCATCCAAGCTTAGCATAAGCTAACATAAGGTGGGTGTTCCAGCCCGTTTTCAGGTTTAAACCGTTTAAAAAAAAGACCAAAAACAAGTTTTAATGTAACGCTAAAGACTAAAAAAACCTCACCAGAAATTCATATGGAAGACAAAATATCATTTGGGGGATTTACGTACATTTTTGCACAAAAAGATAAAAAGAGAAGTAAAAGGGGTCTTTTACTGGTAATAAGACTAATTCCATCTTAAATGTAAAATGTCTCATTGATGATGGTTTTTAAGTCTGTGTTTCCTTCTCAAACATCTTCCCTGGTCATAAAAACTCATCAGACTTCAGAACAAACATGAAGGAACTGTCCAGGATGATGAAAGAAGTGCTGGTGAGCCTGGAAACCGCTCAGGGCTCCGACCGTCAACCCACCATCAACTTCTTCTAATTAACTCCAGCAAACAACTCAAACCGCCCCGTGGTTCCGCCAGCTCAGACAGACTTTTTCTCTGGTTCAGAGAAGACACCTCCCATCTCACTGAGAAACAACAAAAACAAAAACACCTGAGAAGAACCGAAGACCAGAAACATGGCTGTACAGACAGAGAGGCGCGCATCGGTTTGCCTGAAAACACGCAGAGACACCTGAGAACAGGTGTCAGAATTGTCTCCGTGACAACCTGAGCGGGAACACAGACAGGTGACACACCTGATGATGTCTGCAGATCTGAACCACTACCACAAGAGCTGGGAAAACCTTCTGCGATGTCACCAAGAGGTTTCTGAAGCGTAGTTTGTCCAGGTATTTTGCAGCTTGTTGTAAGTGGGCAAAACAAACAGACCTGAAAGACGGCTGCATCATGACCACCTTATGTCAATCACAGTTAGCCACGCCTTCCAGCTTTAGTGGAAGCTGTGGAGCTGCCAGAAAACGTTTAAACATGAAAGCGAACATAAAAGTTCCCACGCACAGTTGTCATGGATGGAAACTAAGTCTGGTGACCAAAACCAGACTTTAAATATGCATATTTCTAACCCTAGTGGTCGGTAGAGGAACGGCAGGTCGGGATCCAGACTCTAGTGGTCGGTAGAGGAACGGCAGGTCGGGATCCAGACCCTAGTGGTCGGTAGAGGAACGGCAGGTCTGGACCCAGACTCTAGTGGTCGGTAGAGGAACGGCAGGTCGGGATCCAGACCCTAGTGGTCGGTAGAGGAACGGCAGGTCTGGACCCAGACTCTAGTGGTCGGTAGAGGAACGGCAGGTCTGGATCCAGACCCTAGTGGTCGGTAGAGGAAAGGCAGGTCTGGATCCAGACCCTAATGTTCGGTAGAGGAACGGCAGGTCTGGATCCAGACCCTAGTGGTCGGTAGAGGAACGGCAGGTCTGGACCCAGACTCTAGTGGTCGGTAGAGGAACGGCAGATCTGGACCCAGACTCTAGTGGTCGGTAGAGGAACGGCAGGTCGGGATCCAGACTCTAGTGGTCGGTAGAGGAACGGCAGGTCTGGATCCAGACCCTAGTGGTCGGTAGAGGAACGGCAGATCTGGACCCAGACTCTAGTGGTCGGTAGAGGAACGGCAGATCTGGACCCAGACTCTAGTGGTCGGTAGAGGAACGGCAGGTCTGGATCCAGACCCTAGTGGTCGGTAGAGGAACGGCAGGTCTGGATCCAGACCCTAGTGGTCGGTAGAGGAACGGCAGGTCTGGATCCAGACCCTAGTGGTCGGTAGAGGAACGGCAGGTCTGGATCCAGACTCTAGTGGTCGGTAGAGGAACAGCAGGTCGATAACTTTTCTCCCGATTATCACTGAGGAGGGGGCGGGACCACTGACATCACTCAGTCAGGCCTCTGTGACTGTGTGTGCTGACAAACAAGGTGGCTTGCCTCAGTGGGATGAGGTGCATGCTGGGAATATGATTTGGCAAGGGGAAGGAAAGGGTGAAGGGGGAAATGGAGGCTCCCAAACTCCCCAGGATCCCCTGGTGCGCCCCCACCTCAGTGTGTGGGTGTTTCCAGCTGAGCGCCACTGGACATTAACACTGAGTCGGCTAACGAACCAGCAGGTGGTGATGTAATCACATTCAATCCAATTAGGAGGCAGCAGGAAGTGGAAACCAGCAGACGACGTGCTGGGGGAACTTTTTCACCTGTCCATTATTTATTAACCAAATATAAAGCCAAAAAGACAAAGAAATACAGACCGTGTGCAGATGTTTGTGTCTTCAGATGTTTGAGGAGCTAACATAAACATCCTCATGATGTAAAATCTGTCAGATGTGCACCCCTCCCCTCCCCCTCTCGGGGTGGATGTGGACACCCCGGGCCACTGCACACTTCTTCCCAGATCACATCAAACCAGAGCGAGCCCCGAGGGTCCCCCCAGGGCCCGGCCACACCGAGGGTCTAATGGAGACTCTCAGACAGGTGGAGGTGGCTACGATGGTGGGAGTTCTGAGGGAAGTCCCTCTACCCGTCCACCGGCCGTCCCCTGAGACCCAGCTCCTCGATGGCTGCAAACCAGCGCTGCCTCTGCAGAGGAGAAGCTTCTGGAAACAGAGGCAGAGGTCAGCGCTGTCGAGTAAACACTGCTCTAAAAACAGGCCTCAAAATGGACCTCCGACCCCGTTTCTGTCCCAATGTTGGGAAGAATCCATCCAGCTTCTAGTCATGGAAAAACAGCGTCACAAGTTGAGATCAAGACAAAGTGCAACCCAAACCAGAAAAGACTCAACTTCTTCTTTCTTTTATTTCTTTTTAGACCAGATGAACCCAAGATGTTTCATAATTTTTTAACTCATTAGCTCAATATAATTTGCAATAGACATCCATTTTTGCATTTTAATCCATTCCAAATTAAAGTTGATAGAGGGCACCTTGATCCAGTTTATCTCTGGTCCCTCAGACGACACCGAATCAAGAACCATCATTTAAAAAAAAAAAAAAAAAAAAGAAGCACCATCATTTAACATCTAACAGCTGATAGAACCACATGGAAAAGAAACCTTGGCTTTTTCTAGAGGCGGTGTCAATACCTCTGGACTTATCTGGGATGGACCATCACCATGGGAACATGGACTATACTAACTGAGGGGTACCACAAGGTTCTGTATGAGGACCTCTGTTTCTTTATTTCTACACACCAAGACTCAGGGTAATGTGATGTTAAATAAAATAAATGCAAATGTCTGTTTGATTTATGTTCCCAATCAATATTTCAGATCTTTCTTGGAAGAAACGGGTGCCTTAAACCCAGGACCAAATGAACACCTGAAACTCTTCAGTAGTTCTCTCAATGCCAGAACACATTTTAAGTGTTGTGAGGAGGAATGGAAACATTACAAAGTGGTAAAAGATTTACTGACCAACTGTATTGATACGGTTAGTAAAGACAGAGAAGTCAAAGTTAAAGGGCCACATTCAGGCAACATTTGAGACCAAGAAGACTGAGAGCCACCAGAGGCTCTTAAATGTTGTGTTTTATTCATCTGAGCTGGAAAATGATCCAAGAAGTGTGCAATTGTTTCAGTCCTGAGGACTATAAAAAGACCATGAGAGGGAGCACGTGGACCAGAATCTGTGATGCGTGATGTCATGGCAACAACAAACACGAATCAGTGAGTTTCAGTCAGAGGTTTAGTCCATGTCACTGTAAAGTCCTCTGAAGTTATGGAAACCCGGCTTCATGCGTGTTGGTGAATAATTCAGTCCGAACATCAGGCCACCTGCTGCAGCGTCCGGCCACCATCTATATTTTACCACAAACACCCAAACCGAGGCTTCATCCTCAGCAGATGCACGACAGCGGTGGATGGTGTGAAGGAAATGATGGACGTCCTGAAGATGTGAGCTGAATTCTGCCGTTAAAATCCCCTCAGGGACGTTTTCAGAGGAAGAGGTGGAGAAAGAGGCCTTCTGGACTCCTGGATTTGACCAGAACAGACCTGCTCTGAAACTTGCAACAAAAGATAAAAGATGCTGCAGAGCCAAACTATCAACATTTGGCTAAATTCAGCTCTGGATGAAACAAACGCGTCCACTAATAAAACTCAAAAAGACTCCACAACACACCTCCCTCCGTCACACAACTGGACTAAATCGACCTTTTTACACTGTACAAATACTGGAACATAGACTTAATGTTTTTATTAAATGATATGTCTTCATACTAATCATATTGATATTATATATCACTTTCATACAATAATTGTATTTTTCTACCCCAAGTACTTCATGTTGTTGTAATCTTGTTCTTTTTCTTAGCCGGCCCGCCCGCCGGACCGCCCGTCCATCCGCCGGCCTGGTCATAGGTCTAGGCTGGTCATGGGTCTAGGCTGGTCATAGGTCTAGGCTGGTCATGGGTCTAGGCTGGTCATGGGTCTAGGCTGGTCTAGGCTGGTCATGGGTCTAGGCTGGTCATGGGTCTAGGCTGGTCTAGGCTGGTCATAGGTCTAGGCTGGTCATGGGTCTAGGCTGGTCATGGGTCTAGGCTGGTCTAGGCTGGTCATAGGTCTAGGCTGGTCATGGGTCTAGGCTGGTCATAGGTCTAGGCTGGTCATGGGTCTAGGCTGGTCTAGGCTGGTCATAGGTCTAGGCTGGTCATGGGTCTAGGCTGGTCATGGGTCTAGGCTGGTCATGGGTCTAGGCTGGTCATAGGTCTAGGCTGGTCATAGGTCTAGGCTGGTCATGGGTCTAGGCTGGTCTAGGCTGGTCTAGGCTGGTCATAGATCTAGGCTGGTCATAGGTCTAGGCTGGTCATGGGTCTAGGCTGGTCATGGGTCTAGGCTGGTCTAGGCTGGTCTAGGCTGGTCATAGGTCTAGGCTGGTCATGGGTCTAGGCTGGTCTAGGCTGGTCTAGGCTGGTCAAGGGTCTAGGCTGGTCTAGGCTTTTCTAGGCTGGTCTAGGCTGGTCAATGGTCTAGGCTGGTCTTGGCTGGTCTAGGCTGGTCATGGGTCTAGGCTGGTCAAGGGTCTAGGCTGGTCTAGGCTGGTCTAGGCTGGTCATGGGTCTAGGCTGGTCTAGGCAGGACGTATGTGTTGGGTCATTGCTGGTTTAGAAGATCCGTCCACAGCCAGGCTTGAACTTGTTGGCTGATGTCTTGAGATGTTGCTACAACACAGCCACAAGACTGTTGATTTGAAGTGCACCAGTCCCTCCTGCACCTCATCATGATGCTGCCACCACTGTGCTTCACAGTAGAGGAGGTCTGGCAACTTCCCACTCTTTTGTCCAACCAGTTCATCCTTATGTTCTGTAGGAGCAACCAGTTCAGTTTTAGTCTCATCAGACTGCAGGACATACCTCCAAAGATCAAAGTCCTCGTGTGCAGCAGTAAACGGGGATCTGGAATTTTTATCTGGTGGTTTTGAAGCGGTGGAATTCTCTTCAACTGTTATTTCCCCAGCAGGAAACGCCAGCCAGCGCGTCACAACTCATCAGAAGCAGGAACTAACACTAATGAGAAAACAGCTGATAAAACACTCCACTTTTTAAGACGGTTTTAAAGACTTTGACACCTTGTGAACCTCCAGCATCCTGAAGGCTCAAATATTGACAAATTTTAGTGAAATTGATATTTTTGTTGCCTCTGAATGAGCCTTCAAAGTAAAACTCCATCAGACCACTGAGTTCCCATGATGCACTGCCATTACACGTCTTTAAACTGCATCTGCACCATGAAACATCATTAGCACGTCGTCGGTCTGTCAGTTTCCTTCAATAAGCATCATAAACCTGAAATCCTCGCCTCACGGCGCCTGGGAACCCCTGCAGCAGCCTCCAGGCCTTCCTCCCCTCCAGGACTCCTCTCCTCACCCCTCCTCTCCCTCCGTCTCTCGCTCCCTTCCAATTTTAGCTTTGCCTGCCCAGTAATGTCCTGCTTTTATTGTAAATCTATACTCTTAATCTGGCTGGCTCCGATGGGCCGAGCTCACCCAAATCAATACGCTATGATTGCTGGGAAGGGTCCACAGGGGCAAATACCCCCGCCCCCCCGTGAGTGGAGCAAAGACTCTATGGGGCCCGACACATATACTCACTCTGAAACTTAAAGCCTCCGATCTGACATTTACTGTTCACCCAGCGAGGAAGACTTCCCCAGAAATCTACAAGAGATCCACATTTCACTGCAACGATCGGCCGTCACCAGACCCTGCAGCACCGCCCACTTCCTCCCGTTTCAAGGGTAAGAAGTGGATTCAACAATCGAAGACTGGCGCTTAAGTCTGCGCTGGCACTTCCCTGCAATAGTTGGCGACGCCTCCACACCAGAAAACCGCACATTTTACAAGAATTAAGATCTGAAACAAATCTCAAACTGGACTGAAACTGTGCAGCCAAAAACTTTCAAACACAGCTGAAAATCAGAAACGGCACTGAAACCGAAACCTAAACTGGGATGAAACCCAATTCAAACTACATCAGGGCTGACAGTGTTTGACAAAACCTAAACTAGACAAGAGGGTCAAACGTCTGTGACGTACGTTCACCAGGCATCAGACCTGAAAGTCAGCCACGAAACCAAACCAAAAACCAAAACCACTGAAACCTGAACCAGGTCACATGCTTGACATGTCCTGACGAAATGTAAACTGGGTGACAAAACTAAACGGAGATAAAACCTAAACTTAAATGGCGTGAAACCTAAACTGACGTACGAGCCTGAATCAGCACCAAGAGAGCAGAACTACTATTAAGCTCTTCAATCCAGGAACAAGATCCATCAGTCATGCAAAAACACTTTCAACTGCGTTCCCGCTTTAACCTTCCGAACTGCACTTTATGATGTCTTAGATTCAATTATCTGAATGCTGACTTGACTTCATCTACTTCGTCATCTACTACGTTTCTATCCTTAACTGTTGTCCTCTGTTGTAGGTCTTTTTGGATAAAAGCATCTGCTAAATGTAAAGTTAATATAATGTCATGTAAACTGGTCACGAGAGATGAAAACTGGGTGCCTGAACGCCTTTCATGGTTTCTTATGAAGCAGGTGATCATCTGGGATTACCATGGTGATAGATCATTTGTCTTGTTGGTGTTTTGAACCTGTCTTTGTCAGAAAGAAGTGTAATTTTATGTTTTCCTAGGCACAAATATTCAGTTCTCAGGTGCTGAGAACGCTGTCTTCTGAAGAGTTTTTTCTAACATGGGCTCTCTGTGATGTCATAAAGGGCAGAATTTCCTTGTATGGTGAAGAGGAGCTAAACAGCCGTTTGAAGCTGCTCCTTGGAACAGCTGGACATAAAAACATTAAAAACATTCAGGTTGTGTTTTACTCAGAAAATGAGCTGATGAAGACGTAAGGTCACAGCGTGAGCGAGCTCTGCTGATGTCGTTTCTGGGAGCTTCTGCTCAGTGTTTGTCGTCTTTGTTGTCATGAAGCAGCTGCAGCGTGGAGGTCAGAAGTCGCCCTTCATCACCCTGAACTCACCTCCTCTCAGAAGCCATCAAAGCCTGAAACGGCACTGGAGGAGCAAGTGGCGATGACGAGGTCGTGGCCTCCATGTAAGGCTCTGCCATTAAAGCAGGAGGTGAAGGTCCGGCAGCTGGGGAGGAAAAGGGGCGGCGGTGGGGGAGAGGGGCCTTCTGGGTAATTAGAGCCAGGCCTCCTCGTACATTCTGACACCGTGGCGATTTATGGCCCCTCTCGGGCAACTTGGCCACCCATCTAATTGCAATATTAGCGTGTAATAACGGCGGTGTTACGGCGATCCGTCAGCGCCGCGTTCTGCTGCCTCGGCAGGATTTTGGCCATTAAACGGCAAACGGAGGAAACAAAGCGACCTCTGAGAGGAGCATCAGCACACGTTTATATTCACACACAGTTGGTGCTCACTGCAGCTGATGATGCAAGCTGCCGGCAGACGTCACGCCGTTTCCACGACTGACTCGGTCAGCTCACGTTTATGAGCGCATTTATCCGCGGCGGCATGACGAGCAACTGCTGCCATCATCTCTGCTGTCATGAGCGACAGCTAGTACCCCTCTTTTAATATTACCTTTTAGTCTGATCATAAAGAACAACATGCAACTTTTTTCACAGTGACCTTTTTTATTAATCAGAAGTGAAGACAACAAAGAAAGACTAAAAAATATAATCACGTGGGCGGTCCCAAGTACCCCCTTCTGCTCCCAGGATGTAGGTGCAGCCAGGTGCTGCAATGGATGAACTGATCATCTGCAGGTGTGCAGACATTCATAAAAGCAGATGTTATGGCAGTTTACCGGTCTGGAGCATTAAGTTGTGTGTAAATACACTGCCAAGAGGCAAAGACATCAGCAATGGTCTTAGATTAGTAAGTGTTGTTGCAATGCAATTTGGTAAATGTTGTAAAATAATTTCCAAAGTATTTGGAGTTGAAACCTCTACAGAGAGGAAGATTTTTTAGTGGTGAACTCTGAAGTCAGCTGTCACTGTTCCCAGGAGGGGACCTCTTGGCTTTACGTTAACACACACCTGAATGCTCAGCTCGGTAAACTGAACAAAGCTCTGCTTATATAGAGGTCTGCACACCTGCTGCTGATCAATTTGTCCTGGGCTGATGACTAGCAGCACTCGGCTGATGACTAGCAGCACTGGGCTGCTGACTAACAGCACTCGGCTGCTGACTAGCAGCACTCGACTGATGACTAGCAGCACTCGACTGATGACTAGCAGCACTGGGCTGCTGACTAGCAGCACTCGACTGATGACTAGCAGCACTCGACTGATGACTAGCAGCACTCAACTGATGACTAGCAGCACTGGGCTGCTGACTAACAGCACTCGGCTGCTGACTAGCAGCACTCGACTGATGACTAGCAGCACTGGGCTGCTGACTAACAGCACTCGGCTGCTGACTAGCAGCACTCGACTGATGACTAACAGCACTCGACTGATGACTAGCCGCACTGGGCTGCTGACTAGCAGCACTCGACTGATGACTAGCAGCACTGGGCTGCTGACTAACAGCACTCGGCTGCTGACTAGCAGCACTCGACTGATGACTAGCAGCACTGGGCTGCTGACTAACAGCACTCGACTGATGACTAGCCGCACTGGGCTGCTGACTAGCAGCACTCGGCTGCTGACTAGCAGCACTCGAGTGATGACTAGCAGCACTCGGGTGATGACTATCAGCACTGGGCTGCTGACTATCAGCACTGGGCTGCTGACTAACAGCACTCGACTGATGACTAGCAGCACTGGGCTGCTGACTAGCAGCACTCGACTGATGACTAGCAGCACTGGGCTGCTGACTAGCAGCACTCGACTGATGACTAGCAGCACTGGGCTGCTGACTAGCAGCACTCGACTGATGACTAGCAGCACTCGACTGATGACTAGCAGCACTCGACTGATGACTATCAGCACTGGGCTGCTGACTAGCAGCACTCGACTGATGACTAGCAGCACTCGACTGATGACTATCAGCACTCGACTGATGACTATCAGCACTGGGCTGCTGACTAACAGCACTCGACTGATGACTAGCAGCACTCGACTGATGACTATCAGCACTCGACTGATGACTATCAGCACTGGGCTGCTGACTAACAGCACTCGACTGATGACTAGCAGCACTCGACTGATGACTAGCAGCACTCGACTGATGACTAGCAGCACTGGGCTGCTGACTAGCAGCACTGGGCTGATGACTAACAGCACTCGACTGATGACTAACAGCACTCGGGTGATGACTAGCAGCACTCGGGTGATGACTAGCAGCACTCGGGTGATGACTAACAGCACTCGGGTGATGACTAGCAGCACTCGGGTGATGACTAGCAGCACTGGGCTGATGACTAACAGCACTCGGGTGATGACTAGCAGCACTCGGGTGATGACTAACAGCACTCGGGTGATGACTAGCAGCACTCGGGTGATGACTAACAGCACTCGGGTGATGACTAACAGCACTCGGGTGATGACTAGCAGCACTCGGGTGATGACTAACAGCACTCGGGTGATGACTAGCAGCACTCGGGTGATGACTAGCAGCACTGGGCTGATGACTAACAGCACTCGGGTGATGACTAACAGCACTCGGGTGATGACTAGCAGCACTCGGGTGATGACTAGCAGCACTCGGGTGATGACTAGCAGCACTGGGCTGATGACTAACAGCACTCGGGTGATGACTAACAGCACTCGGGTGATGACTAGCAGCACTCGGGTGATGACTAGCAGCACTCGGGTGATGACTAACAGCACTCGGGTGATGACTAGCAGCACTCGGGTGATGACTAACAGCACTCGGGTGATGACTAGCAGCACTCGGGTGATGACTAACAGCACTCCGGTGATGACTAACAGCACTCGGGTGATGACTAGCAGCACTGGGCTGCTAGTCTTAAATCCTACGGACGCCATGAGGAGGGGTACTTAGTATTGCCTGTATGATGTATGTCACTTTTTTAGGTCACTTTTGTGAAACTACGGGGTGAAAAACATCTGACAAAACATATTTGTGTAAAATTAAGACCAACAACAATCCAACAGCTAGCAGGTTAAAGGTCACAGCGCGCCCAGACGGATGGACGAAGCACGGCTCGCACCATCAACGGCGACAGAGGTGTGAATAGAATAAAAAGACGGGAGAAGACAACGAGATGAAGCCTGATGAGTCCATTTCTGCGGTTCAGAGTTTGATTTACTTCACGAGGACGTGCAGCGTTAAAGCGCTTTACTGTAGCGGAGGCGGCGCATCATTTGCATGATGGGTCACTAAAACCAGCCTTTCACACAGAAACAGAGCAGGGAGCGTGTTTTAGTGTGTGTTTTAATGTGTGTTTTAGTGTGTGTCGGAGGGGTCACAGCTATAAATCTCGGCATCTCTTAAAAGGCGCTTAAATGCAGAGGAAGAAGCGGTGCTGCAGTAAATCAGAACCGCCGGTGTTTCAGCACGTACAAGAGTGTGTGAGACACCATTAAGATGCTCACGATAGCAGGGTGTGTTTGTGTGTGCGTTCATGCTGGTGTCAATGTTGTGTCCGAATTTCCGTAGAGAAAAACACTGATTTTAGATCCGGACCCGCGTTCGTCTTCTGGCCACCAGGGTCCAGATCCGGACCCGCGGTTCTTCATCTGACCACAAGGGTCTGGATCCCGAACCAGGAAATTTCTTTGTACCTGGCATACATGCAATATATGTACGTGAAGTTGATTGGTAGGCGTGATCACATGACTCGTGGAGTCCCTCAGGGCTCGGTTCTTGAACCGCTGCCTCAGATTGCTGATCCAGAGTTGTTCAGGTCTTTGTAGCATTTTGCGATATCCCAGAAACCCCTCAGACAGCTGACTCCTCCGTCCACTCAGTTTTTAACTCTAACCAGATTAACTCCACAAAAACAAAATCGGATGTGAACATTTCATTTAGAAATGGTTTCTCTCAAAATAACTGCAGCCTACGACAGCATTTTAGAGCATTTTTGTTATATATAACCTATAACTGCCCTAAATACTATGAAAGCAGTGATGGTGTAGTTAGTTAATTTTTTTTCTCTTAGGCTGTATTTTTGTTTTTTCTTCTGTTTGGGCTTTTATTTTAAAATTCTGGCTTGACCCACAATGCCTTGTGTCACATTGAAGCCATGGAGTCTATTTCATGTGTGACACAACACACACTCTCACACACACACACACACACACATACACAAACACACACACACACACACACACACACACACACACTCTCACACACCCGAGGTGAGAGGACGCAGTGTGTGTGAGTGTGCTGTGGCACCACTCCAAGGCCTCTCTAACGAGCCAACATGGACTTGATGCTGACCCCTCTCTCCCTCCCCTCTAACCTCATCTGAGGTCACGACTCCCGCTGCCACCACACCTGCAGCCAATCACAAATGGGCGTTGTCATGGACAGCCGGCGACTTCGAGGATGAGTGTCGGAGGGACTGAGGCGGTGAAGATGAGCGCGTTAATGACGTTAATGACCACTGATCCTGATTGGATGAGGAGTTGATGACCAGTAGATGAGCTGCCGGTTTTTGAGGTGGCGACGGATGAAAGATTTGTGGTCAAAAGCACAAATTTGAGATTTGTGCTTTTGGTCGGAAATAAGCGAGTCTAGGAGGCGGGTTTGGATTCAGAAGCATTCAGCAGCAAAAATAAATAACCAAAACAGAAAATGCATAAAAACTATTATGTGTCTTCACGCCAGTAACTTTGAATCTGTCAATGTATCAACTTGAGATTCTTAAAAAAGAAACCAACCCAAACATCACAGGTTCAACGGTAAATCATCAGAGGTGAAAGCAATGATGTGGGGCTGCACAGAGAACCTTGTTCAGGTTCACCAGTTCTTCTTCAAGGAGGATTATGTTGATATTGTGACAAATAATATAACGCTGATACCTGATAAAATCAGATTCACGGGGATGAAATCAGATTCACAGTGATAAAATCAGATTCACGGTGATAAAATCAGATTCACAGTGATGAAATCAGATTCACAGTGATGTAATCAGATTCACGGTGATGAAATCAGATTCACAGTGATGTAATCAGATTCACGGTGATGAATTCAGATTCACAGTGATGAACTCAGATTCACGCTGATGAAATCAGATTCACAGTGATGAAATCAGATTCACGCTGATGAAATCAGATTCACAGTGATGAAATCAGATTCACGCTGATGAAATCAGATTCACAGTGATGAAATCAGATTCACAGTGATGAAATCAGATTCACGCTGATGAAATCAGATTCACAGTGATGAAATCAGATTCACAGTGATTAAATCAGATTCACGGTGATAAAATCAGATTCACGGTGATTAAATCAGATTCACTGTGATGAAATCAGATTCACGGTGATGAAATCAGATTCACTGTGATTAAATCAGATTCACGGTGATTAAATCAGATTCACAGTGATTAAATCAGATTCACAGTGATAAAATCAGATTCACAGTGATTAAATCAGATTCACAGTGATTAAATCAGATTCACGGTGATAAAATCAGATTCACAGTGATTAAATCAGATTCACTGTGATTAAATCAGATTCACTGTGATTAAATCAGATTCACGGTGATGACATCAGATTCACGGTGATTAAATCAGATTCACGGTGATAAAATCAGATTCACGGTGATTAAATCAGATTCACGGTGATTAAATCAGATTCACGGTGATTAAATCAGATTCACTGTGATTAAATCAGATTCAAGGTGATTAAATCAGATTCACAGTGATAGTTGTGCCTCCAAAGTATTCGACGTCAGAACATAGAAACTGTTGTGGGTATAACAACTAGAACAGGCATCAGATCAGTACCTGGTAAAGTAATGAGGAATTAGAAAGAAGAAAATAGAACCAAAATCGTCTCTGATGGGAACATGTGAACTCTAGACGGGGATGGGACCAAACCACGGACTAGATTTGTTTCCAGGATCAACAAGATCAGTTTCTAGAACTAGATCAGCTCTGTCTGAGATTACCATTGTTAGTATATCTCCAGTATCAGAGTTTAGACGCAAGAGTTTTCAAAACTCTCCAACATCTGAATCCAACAAAAGGGCCCAAACAGAGAAGTTATTTGGCAGCAGAAGTTTGAGGATGCTCGGATCTGTTTGGAGCGTGTTGGAGCGCTGGTGTTGATTAAATCGTTCACACAAATGAGCCTCGTGTCGGAAGCAAGAGGTGAGAAAGAAGTGAGATGCCAGAAAACAGAAGACAGAAAAGACAAAGATGCAGGCGCAACACATCTGCAGACGCTGCAGCTGGATCTGCTCCAGGCTCTCCGGTTCTGCTCCTCACAGCAGCTGGTTTTCTCTGAGCTTCTCTGATTCTGGTGGAACACGAACAGACTCTCAGGTCTGTGATCTTTAGCAGAAACACCTCAAAGCCTGAAGATGTTCTGCCTTCACTGGTCACAGCAACAGCTGGACAAATCTGGATACCAACAACCAAACCTCTACAGCGGTCAGAACCACCTGACCACACAGAAGAACCAGACGGACCTGAACCCAGCAGCCAGAAGGAGGAACCTACCTGTCGATGATCACGGGGTCCGACGGCGTCTCATTGCGGTTTCCACAACTTTTCTTGTCACAACACCGACTACAGGAAGCAGAAGAAGAAGAAGAAGAAGAAGAAGATTAGAGACGAGAGCTGGACCTCAACACAATAATTTACTACATTTACAATACATCGCAAAAAAGTCAGGGTATGACAAAATAGTCCTGGAAAAGTAAAAAGCACCAGGAGTACTATGAAGTATCAGTAATTATCAGTATTGTCTGGGAACATCAGAACCATCAACTGATCCTGTTTAAGTGAGCTGTTAGAGGAACACCAGGAACCAAACTTCCAAGTTGAAATAACAAGGAACTAAAACACCTGCGGTTCCACTGGACCAGCTCCAAACCTGCGGTTCCTCTACCATCCACCAGGTTCCGGATCCAGACCTGCGGTTCCTCTACCATCCACCAGGGTCCAGCTCCAAACCTGCGGTTCCTCTACCATCCACCAGGTTCCGGATCCAGACCTGCGGTTCCTCTACCATCCACCAGGGTCCAGATCCAAACCTGCGGTTCCTCTACCATCCACCAGGGTCCGGATCCAGACCTGCGGTTCCTCTACCATCCACCAGGGTCCAGCTCCAGACCTGCGGTTCCTCTACCATCCACCAGGTTCCGGATCCAGACCTGCGGTTCCTCTACCATCCACCAGGGTCCGGATCCAGACCTGCGGTTCCTCTACCATCCACCAGGGTCCAGCTCCAGACCTGCGGTTCCTCTACCATCCACCAGGGTCCAGCTCCAGACCTGCGGTTCCTCTACCATCCACCAGGGTCCGGATCCAGACCTGCCGTTCCTCTACCATCCACCAAGGTCCAGATCCAGACCTGCAGTTCCTCTACCATCCACCAGGGTCCAGATCCAGACCTGCAGTTCCTCTACCATCCACCAGGGTCCAGCTCCAGACCTGCGGTTCCTCTACCATCCACCAGGGTCCGGATCCAGACCTGCCGTTCCTCTACCATCCACTAGGGTCCGGATCCAGACCTGCCGTTCCTCTACCATCCACTAGGGTCCGGATCCAGACCTGCCGTTCCTCTACCATCCACTAGGGTCCGGATCCAGACCTGCGGTTCCAGAGAATCTGTTGCGTAGACGTAGACTTCGAGCAGACAGCTGCTGTTAATCGATTTCACCACAGAAATTAAACTTGTGAAATCTGAGGTCCTGCTGTGAAAACCGGGTCTCAGGGTGTTGAGGAGGTTTGGCAGGTTTGATACAAGCTGAATGTAAAGTAATATTAAGTTTGATGAAACAGAAGATCCAGGACCACTGAGCAGCTGCAGTCCCGTATGAGACCTGAACAGGACAACACTCCACCAGCTGGTCTCCTCAGGTCCAGATGTATCTGGACCTGAGGAGATGTGTTGCTGCCATCAAACTCGAGGCGTTTCATCCTCAGTTTAAACATGATGTAAATGTTTTAAATGTTCTGTTGCCAATAAAATGTGTTAATGAGACTAGAAAATAATTCCTGTGTTAACTTTAAACCTTGAAACGAGTCTGAAACAGTTTCCATTAAAAACACGTCTGCAGCAACTAAATACGAGTCTTTACCTCCATTTACACTCGAAATACGGTTTACAAACGAGTTCATGAGAACATGCACGCACACATGCACGCACACATGCACGCACGCACTGGCAGCATCCAGCTGGGCGGGGTCCAAGCCAAGGTCACCAACAGTTGGATGACGCCCAGCGATGCAGCCCCCACCCCCATCGCCCTGACAACCACCCAGCCAACTGGACGGCTTCTCTGCAAAACAGCCATCCAGGTAGCCAGAGGGCGACCCGCCGACCAGACGCCAACGTTAACCGGACCGGGCTCCGGTCCAGAGTCTGTGGAGGCATCTGGGGGGGGGGGTGTTGACGAGCTGAATCCAACTCATCCATCACACGTTTTCAGAAGTCGGGATCTGAGCAGCGCCGGGATGTTCCGACTGCTGGAGGCGTCATAAAAGCGCCACATGGATCCGTCACACTGATCTCATTGGATATCAACAATCATCAGCGTCTCGTTCAGACTTCAGAACTTCAGAGACCATTTCATGTCATTTAACATCAAACGAAACTGTAAAATCTTGAATCAGCCCAGAGGTGGGAGTTCAAGGTCAGATATGAGCGGTATTGACCCCTGTTTACGCTGATCGGGTCCTGGAACGGTCCTGGAACGGTCCTGGAACGGTCCTGGAACGACAGCCATCTGATTACAGGATCCAGGTGTTGCAGGTAGAAGCTGGGGTTGAAGATAGCTGCTTCAGCTCCACCCCCAGACTGTTCCAGACCAACCCAGAACCAGTCTGAGTGGTGTCGGTACAACCCAAACCCTCATCGTACCCCTAACACGACAGATTAACTGTACTGCTGCTTTTAATCAGCTCAGAACTGATAACCACAGCCACTGTCAATCAAAGACCACGCCTTTTATTATGCACAAATTAGTTCTCACAAGAGGAACCGCAGCTCCGGATGTGGACTCTGCAGTCTCCGGACACGGACCCTGGCGCTCGGTAGCGGAACCGCAGGTCCGGATCCGGACCCTGGTGGTCAGATGTTCCCTGCACGGATCGATTGTGGAAAGGTCTGCTGAGATCAAGAAGCACCAGCGTAGAAGCTTGACTTCCATCTACAGATAGGTTCACAAGGCTGTGGACTTATAACTTTGATAATATTAGTAGTTTCCTCAAAGAGGAAGAAGAAACAAAAATAATAATAAAAGCCGACCAGCTGCGAGATGAAGAGGTAAAAAACGACTGAAGACCAAATCAATCTAATCAAAATACAAACTGACTGAAAAAGAAAGCCTATTAATTGTCCTCTTATGTTTTCTTTTATACTCCCACGTTTATTCCATAACAGGTTTCTCAGCTGTGTCTCTGCACAAGTTATTTTTAGTGGAATATTGATTCAAAATATGTTTTTTTTCTCTGGGATTTGGAGCGTTTTTACAGCCCTGAGCAGCGCCTGCAGGCACGGCGTGGGCCAATCAGAGCGCGGTTCAACCACCTCCACGGGCGAAAACACGAGGCTGTTTACACACAAAAACACAGAGGAGACATCAGCGACGTGCACGAGATGAAGAAATGATTTCAAACTTAATAAAGTTTCACTGAGCACAGCAGCAGAGGAAAAAGTCTCAATGTCTAAGAATCCCGGAACAGCTGCTGGTTCTGGACGACTCTTAACATGTGCCCAACCTAAAACCATTTCATGTGGATGCAGGCCGCCTCAGAACTGTCAGGGATGATGAAGCTGGAGTCGGGGCACAGAATGGGGGAACTACCGCTATGTGACTATGAAAAAGAAATTCCCTGTTAATGACGGTCGTGTCTGCCAGCGGCTCGTCCTTCCTTCCTGATGCTTCCTGATGCTGATCGGTTCATCCCCGGAGATGCTGATCGGTTCATCCCCAGAGACACTGATCGGTTCATCCCCGGAGATGCTGATCGGTTCTTCACCGGAGATGCTGATCGGTACATCCCCGGAGACGCTGATCGGTTCATCCCCGGAGATGCTGATCGGTACATCCCCAGAGACACTGATCGGTTCATCCCCGGAGATGCTGATCGGTTCTTCACCGGAGATGCTGATCGGTACATCCCCGGAGACGCTGATCGTTCGCCACCGGAGACGCTGATCGTTCGCCACCGGAGACGCTGATCGGTTCATCCCCGGAGATGCTGATCGGTTCATCCCCGGAGATGCTGATCGGTACATCCCCGGAGACGCTGATCGGTTCATCCCCGGAGACGCTAAGCGGTTCTTCACCGGAGATGCTGATCGGTTCATCCCCGGAGACGCTGATCGTTCGCCACCGGAGACGCTGATCGTTCGCCACCGGAGACGCTGATCGGTTCATCCCCGGAGACGCTGATCGGTTCATCCCCGGAGACGCTGATCGGTTCATCCCCGGAGACGCTGATCGGTTCATCCCCGGAGATGCTGATCGGTTCATCCCCGGAGACGCTGATCGGTTCATCCCCGGAGACGCTAAGCGGTTCTTCACCGGAGATGCTGATCGGTTCATCCCCGGAGACGCTGATCGGTTCATCACCGGAGATGCTGATCGTTCGCCACCGGAGACGCTGATCGTTCGCCACCGGAGATGCTGATCGGTTCATCCCCGGAGATGCTGATCGGTTCATCCCCGGAGATGCTGATCGGTTCATCCCCGGAGACGCTGATCGGTTCATCCCCGGAGACGCTAAGCGGTTCTTCACCGGAGATGCTGATCGGTTCATCCCCGGAGACGCTGATCGGTTCATCCCCGGAGATGCTG
The DNA here is from genome assembly GCA_014839995.1 of Xenentodon cancila. NCBI lineage: Eukaryota > Metazoa > Chordata > Actinopteri > Beloniformes > Belonidae > Xenentodon > Xenentodon cancila. The sequence goes on from CM026205.1 coordinate 823,740, forward strand.
ATCAGTAGCTCTGACGTCCTGCAGAAGCAGGACGGGGGTACTGAGGATTGCCCTCATGATTCTTTTTCCCCCACTTCATTTGTTGAATGCATAACTTGCTGGTTGTTGTTCAGTTACGGTTGTGTGGTCACGTGACCGCCAGGACCGTCAGGACGTCACATGGAGGACTGAAGACTGTATTAAAATTGTGGAAGTGCAGCTTGACGTTTGCCTGGATGAATCTGCGATGCCCAAGTCCTGCTCCTCCTCCCATCACAGTGAGGGTCATTAACATGTCTTCCGGTAAATCTTAAAATTTAATCATACATCATCTGACCCGTGACGCCCAATTACGGGCCGGCATCGGCCCCATGCTGTCCTGAATCAAATTGCCATTTGACAAACAAGCGTCAAATCGAGGCAGCGAATGCCAAATGAGACGCTTTATGAATCATTTATCACACTGTTTGATCTCTAAGTGCAGAAAAATCATAAACTAAGCGCCGTGTTTGTGTCTGGCAGCCTCCGCGCGCCCGCGAACGCGCCGCTGCTGCCACAGAACGCGCCACAATAATTTATTCCCCCAGCTACTTGGAACCATTAGCGAAGGTTCCAGGAGACCAATTAGCGTTGGAAACCCACTGGTGCTGCCGCGGTGACAACCTCCTCCAAACTGCCAAAGAAGTGTTATAAACAAGCCGGACCCCAGGAGCACTGCTGGGGCCCCTCCAGGGACGCGGGGCCCCTTTCCAAAGACGAAAACAAACCCTGGCTGAGCGTCCACAACACCGCCTTAATGACGTTTCCCCGCGGGTTCGCAGACGGGCGAACACCGCGGCCGGATAATGACCGAGAGGAGCGACACGCGCCGACCAGCGCGTGCGTGTGGAGCGTAAATACAACAACGTGTGTGTTGTTGATGTTTGTTGGACATTTCAGACGTCGACGCGAGTGGAGAGTACTTAACCCACCCTGAGGAGAGCCGCTGCTGAGGTTCTCCTAAAGTCACGTACCTCACAATGACGAGGTGGATCCGAACCCAAGGTAACACGTGACCTCACCGAACCGGAATAAATACTGGATCAGCAGAGAACGGAGAGGCTGCTTGGTTGTGTTTCTAAAGCCAACAGAAGCCACTCGAGGTATAAGAATTACTCTGATTTATTTGAGTTGAACAGGTGGACTTAACCTGGAATCTGACTTCTGGAGGTGAATCAGAAGAGGTCAGACTGAATTACCTCAGAGTCCTCATCCTGCAGCCGGGTCCAGGCGGGCCGCCCGGAGCTCGGCGGCGGGTCCCCGAGGGCCGCACGGAGCCCGGCCCCGGGTCCAGGAGGGCCGCCCGGAACCCGGCGGCAGGTCCTGGAGGGCCGCCCGGCCCCGGGTCCAGGAGGGCCGCCCGGAGCCCGGCGCCGGCGGGTCCAGGCGGGCCGCCCGGAGCTCGGCGGCAGGTCCTGGAGGGCCGCCCGGCGCCGGGTCCAGGCGGGCCGCCAGAGCCCGGCGGCAGGTCCTGAAGGGCCGCCCGGCCCCGGGTCCAGGAGTGCCTCCCGGAACCCGGCGGCAGGTCCTGGAGGGCCGCCCGGCCCCGGGTCCAGGAGGGCCGCCCGGAGCCCGGCGCCGGGTCCAGGAGGTCACATGATGGGACTTTTCTTTGCCTCACATCTGTTACCATTTATGGTTAAAAACACAACAACAAAAGGTCTAATGATTTATCAGTAAAGCCATCCAGCAGAAATGAAAAGAGGAACTATGATGAGCCAGAACATGTTCTGTAACCTGCTCCAGAAACTTTTAGAGGTTTTCACAATAAAAGTCTTTCTTTTTTTTCAAAATCTTTCTCTCTAAGCCTTCAAATTAAGAGAAGCTTTTAAACTCTCATACAAAACTAGTCGAGTAATTAAAAAAAAGTTGTTTTTATGGTTTATGAGTTGTCAGGAGCATCGGTTTACATCACCATGGAAACCATTAACTTGATCAGCAGCTTCTCTGTGTTGTTCTGTAAGTTTAACACACGTTCATGGATTCATCTCAAACTTCAACCAAGAGGACATGGACAGGCGGCAGCAATGATCCAACCACCATTTCACAGGAATTGCTGAGTGTTATTCCTCTTCATTCGAATAAAGGTATTAGACAACACAGGCTGGTATACAAGGCTGCAAATAAATCAATAAGTAGATAAACGTGAAAGAAACGAATCTGGAATTCTTAGAATCTTCAAAATTTCAACAAAATACATTTTCTGATACTGTTGTCTTCTAAAGTCAAGAAGAAATGTAAAAATCCTTGAGAAGATATTTTAAGAGAAGATGCTCCACTCTGCTGGTCTTCCAGGCTGCTCTCGCTCAAACACAGCAGAGCGCTGCAGGTAGACAACCAAGCAGGTTGTCCACAAAGACGTCCTCACCGGGGAGCGTGGCGGGCTGGGAGAGGACGGTACGATCCCTCGCTCATTAGCAGATGGAAACAGAATCCATCGGGAGAAAACTGCTTCATAATGGCATTCAATCACGTAATGGTGCCACTCCGATTCAGCGGCGCCGCAGGAGGCTCACAGAGGAGGCTCGAGCTGCCGACCATGAAACCTGGACTTCCTGTTGAAGGAGTTTAACATCACGCTGACTCAAACGCCAACTCGCTTCCAGGTTCCGTTTATTCACAGGCTGATTTATTTAAGACAAGGAAAACCATCTTTGACTCTATCAGACCGTTTCCACCTCAACCAAAACAATCCCACGGCAATCCGCAAAGTGAACACCGCAAAGACCCAAAAACGAGGTGGAGCGCAGAAAACCGTCTCCAGCAGCCCGGTTTCGAGCTCCACAGATTGAAACGAGGCTAAGATGACCACTACTCACCACAAACAAGAAACAAACACGACTTCACAATCCAAAGCCCGGTTCTGAATCCAATTTTCTGTTTCACCACCAGAAACAATCCTGATCAATTCTGACCACACTGATTGGCTCTGCTGACCACCAATCAAAAGGCCACACCCCTAATTACACCTACATTTGTTGCTTTATACAACTTCACCTGATGAACTGCAGGCCTGGACCCGGACCCTTGTGGTCAGCAGAGGAACCGCAGGCCTGGATCCACTGGTCCAAGTCTCTATTACCACCCTTCCAGACTCTGTCTAGTCCACTGGTCCAAGTCCAGATCTGAACCCAGGACCAGAAGCTGAAATCAGAACCGGCGGAGCTTGTGGGTGGGTTCTGCAGTTACTCGGTTCGCTGCCAGCGGTCTACACCAAGCGAGGTGACTGAACATCAAGAACCTTCCCGCTGCAGTGTGACTGGCTGTCTGCAGGGTGCTGGTCTGGTCTGGTCTGGTCTGGTCTGGTCTGGTCTGGTCTGGTCTGGTTGGAAGGATCCTGACCTGCCTCAGACTAGAGGCACTGCAGCTGGTGTCTTCTGGTTGGTGAACCACTGTGAAGCTGCTCCAGGCTGCTTTGCTAAGCTCCACCCGTCATAACCTTGGATCCAACTTAGGAGCTACATGGGACACACGTAAACCAGTTCACACCAGTTTTGTTCTACTACTTCCACCCACCTAACGCGCAAGTAAGCAGCTGTTTGGGAATAAAAACTGAGGACGTATTTATTATTTTATAAGTGGAAACCAACATCTCAGCTTCTTTAGAGAAAACAAACGATAAACCTTTTTGTCCATGTGGAGACTCAACAGCTGCAGTTCACACAGACGTCTGAATCA
>CM026205.1:827635-907635 GCA_014839995.1 Xenentodon cancila
TTGATGGGTAAAAGCAGAGACTAATTTCGGTGCATCGTACATACAGCATGTGCACGATGTCCATACGGACAAGAAAGGGAAGAAAAAAAAAAAAAATCTGTCCAAACTTCCTCAGTTCACCTGAAACCAGGTCTTCGCTGTAAAAGTTTAAAAGCTATTTAACATCGAGGTCAACCAAGGTCCTGATCCCGACCATGGTCGTCAACTGAGGGGCTGCAGCTCCGGTTCTGGACCCTGGTGGTCGGCAGAAAGACCGCGGCTCCGGTTCTGGACCCTGGTGGTCGGCAGAGGGGCCGCGGCTCCGGATCCCGACCATGGTCGTCAACAGAGGGGCTGCAGCTCCGGTTCTGGACCCTGGTGGTCGGCAGAGGGGCCGCGGCTCCGGTTCTGGACCCTGGTGGTCGGCAGAGGGGCCGCGGCTCCGGATCCCGACCATGGTCGTCAACAGAGGGGCCGTGGCTCCGGTTCTAGACCCTGGTGGTCGGCAGAGGGGCCGTGGCTCCGGTTCTGGACCCTGGTTAGACTCTGCCTGGAAAAGTATTGGTGCTTGGATGCAATGCATTTTGGGTAGCTTCTTAAGGTGAGGACCTTAGTGTGCTGATTACAGTTATATCCCGCTTTAAAATGCTGATGAAGGTCCAAATATTGATTTTGGGGATCATCCCAGGCATACAGAGATTTCTTCCGAATGTCTGTGACGACATTACGTCCGTAGAGGATCAGATGTTCATGCTCCATGAACCGAGTCACCGTACTCCAACCTGAAATGCATCTGCTGCAGCTTCAACAATCTTATCAAAACAAAGTGATAAAACTAATTGATGTCCTGTGACACATACAGCAGAAGTACAGCGTGTTTCAGTTCATTTGATGCTTTCTTCCTGCTCACCAGACTCAGGTCTTAATGCATCCACCACAGCAGCAATTATCACCTCAGTAATCCTGCAGCTCGTTAACCCCCCACCCCCCCACAGCCCTTTAATAACTGAGCTGCAGAACCGTGGGACACCAGGGATCGCCCTCCTCCTCCTCGTTAATGCACACATTAACAGACAAACCTTCAGCCTCTGATGGATGCTGAAGTACAGGTGTGCTGCGCTCTGATTGGTCTGTGCTGTGGAGGTACGGTGGTGGTGGGGGGCTGGTTATTGATCTGCTGCTCGGTGAGGTTAATTAGGAGGCTTTTGCCTGATTGAACTTTCTGTTTCAGGGTGTTTTAGTGGAGAGCAGCATCTGCTTTCTGTCTTTAATACAACAGTACTGAAGACGTGAGTACAGACAAAATAAATACGCATCCAATTTTATGAAGGGCAGCAGTTATCTGGAAGGTTATTGGGTCTGTCGTGTCTGGGTGGGTCTGTCGGGTCTGGGTGGGTCTGTCGTGTCTGGGTGGGTCTGTCGGGTCTGGGTGGGTCTGTCGGGTCTGGGTGGGTCTGTCGGGTCTGGGTGGGTATGTCGTGTCTGGGTAGGTCTGTCGGGTCTGGGTGGGTCTGTCGGGTCTGGGTGGGTCTGTCGGGTCTGGGTAGGTCTGTCTGGTCTGGGTAGGTCTGTCGGGTCTGGGTAGGTCTGTCGGGTCTGGGTGGGTCTGTCGGGTCTGGGTGGGTCTGTCTGGTCTGGGTGGGTCTGTCGGGTCTGGGTGGGTCTGTCGGGTCTGGGTGGGTCTGTCGGGTCTGGGTAGGTCTGTCTGGTCTGGGTAGGTCTGTCGGGTCTGGGTGGGTCTGTCGGGTCTGGGTGGGTCTGTCGGGTCTGTCGGGTCTGGGTAGGTCTGTCGGGTCTGGGTGGGTCTGTCGGGTCTGGGTAGGTCTGTCGGGTCTGGGTGGGTCTGTCGTGTCTGGGTGGGTCTGTCGGGTCTGGGTGGGTCTGTCATGCCTGGGTGGGTCTGTCGGGTCTGGGTGGGTCTGTCATGTCTGGGTGGGTCTGTCGGGTCTGGGTAGGTCTGTCTGGTCTGGGTTGGTGTGAATCGTTCTGGGTCAAACTGGGTTGGTCTGGGTCGGTGTGGGTGGGTCTGTCAGGTCTGGGTGGGTCTGTCGTGTCTGGGTGGGTCTGTCGGGTCTGGGTGGGTCTGTCATGCCTGGGTGGGTCTGTCGGGTCTGGGTGGGTCTGTCATGTCTGGGTGGGTCTGTCGGGTCTGGGTGGGTCTGTCATGTCTGGGTGGGTCTGTCGGGTCTGGGTAGGTCTTTCTGGTCTGGGTTGGTGTGAATCGTTCTGGGTCAAACTGGGTTGGTCTGGGTCGGTGTGGGTGGGTCTGTCAGGTCTGGGTGGTTCTAGCTGTGTCTGGGTGGGTCTGTCGGGTTTGGATCGTTTTGGGTCGTTCTGGTGGGTCTGTCACCTGTTTGGTGACCAGCGTGGGATCGTGGGTAAACGGGAGCCGAGAGGGTTCGGAGCAGGAAATCAGCTGGAATGTTCCTGGCGGGCTCCTCACACACTCCAGGTTTCTCTTTGCCTCTGAACACCACAGAGCACTGTAGCGCAGTGGACCACAGCGGACCACCACGGACCACCGCGGACCACCGTGGACTGCAGCAATAGAGTCCAACTTCAGACGAGGCCAAAAGCATCTGACTGGCGTGCATGAGGAGGAACTGAACATAGGAAGCTGAAGTCCGGTGGGACTGCAGGTGGAATGCTCCACTGGAGATGGAAACCACCGAAGCAGATCTGGAACCCTGCGAGTGTCATTTAACCCAACATTAAACTCGACCCGGGCCCGACGCTGAGCCTGGGGCGCCTCACCGTCCAGACAGGGGGAAGGAGAGAGGACGTGATGCCACGCTGCGTACTCAGGCTCCTCCCACTACTTTTCTGGTCCATTTATCTCTTTTATAACCACAGAACCGCAGGACGTCCAGAGGAGAGCTAGAACCAGAGTAGCAAGGCCAGGGAGACCCACCCACACCGACCCAGACCAACCCAGATGGACCTTTTAGGAGCTGCAGAGAAGCTGCAGAGAAACCAGGGGACACAAAAACAGAAAGCAGTAAATCATGCCATCAGCTGAGCTTCAGCTGTCACACTGATGTCCTCCAGAAGACTGTGGTCTCCAGTTCCAGACCATCGTCCCTCCACCACCGTGCTTCACAGTGTGTCTGAGGTGTTTCTGCTGGTTTTCTCCAAACATGGTTCTGAAGAGCAGCCATCTCCACTTTGGTCTTGTCTCGTCTTGTCCCAGAAGTCTGGTGTGGGTCTCAGTGGTCCCCGGTGAGAACCTCGGGGCTGCCAACCGTAGATGGAGCCAGAAGACGTGGACAAACCTCTTGTGACATCACCCGCAGGTTTCTGAAGAAGCCTGGTCTCTCCGTGCGTCAGTCTGATCGGTCCTGATTAATATTGGTTCATTAGCAGCATTACCTTTGATTGTGATGTTATTTTCCGTGTTTGTGTCCTGCAGCACAGCTGTGAGCAGCTGTTTTTCTGGGTGTCAGCGACTTCACGGAAACACATTTATGGGTGTGGCTTGCTGTCATCGCCACTTGTTTTCTGTTTGTTTCTCTAAAAGCTGCATTGTTTTCCAGGACGCGTTCCTCCAGAGTCCAGCTGCTGTGAGCCTCCAGACCGCTGGAGCGTCTCTGGAAGAGTTGTCTGGCTCTCTGATCCTCGCAGCCGCCTGCCGCCGGTGGTCCGCCCTGTCAGCGCCACGTTTATGTTAATCACGTCACGATCAATTGATCGGTGGGCTCGAAGGGCGCTGCCAGGCTGAGGTCAGGAGCTGCGGGGGGACGCCGGGTCATGTCGTGGTTGGCGGGCTCCGCCCCCCTCACGCATGTGGCCCCACTCGGACCCCCGGAGCAGTGGCCTTTTCCCCTCAGCAGACAGGAGACTGACGGCGGGTCCCAAACCTCCGACTGTCGCTGTCAGACCGCAGAAAATCAGACTTCTTCTCCTGAACATTCGTTCACAACACACAAGCTGAAGCTTTACTGAAACACAACTTTATTGAAACTCCTATAGACGACGCTGGTGTCACGTGTGGGGAACCCCTTCAGAGGTCAGGGGTTTGCTGAAGATCACCAGGTTTGGACCTATCTGTTTGAGGCCAGGAAACACCAACCTTCCCTCCAGCAGGTTTCCTGGATGAAGGTCTGGAGAAGGTCTGGAGAAGGTCTGAAGAAGGTCTGGAGAAGGTCTGGAGAAGGTCTGGAGAAGGTCTGGAGAAGGTCTGGAGACCTGTACACTGCTCCAGGACCTTCTTCTTGAGCTGCTCCTCTGTTCACTGGCTGTTTGTTGACCACAGAACTGGACAAACCCTCTGTCACATCACTACATGTCTCTGTCGAGTGCATCTGGACCGTCTCTTGGACCTCGGGGGACGCCCTCGTGACAGGATAATGCTACCTAGGATTACAGTCACATTTCCTGTTGCTGGCGCTGACCCGGTCTGCCCAACCATCCTCATCTCAGATGTTGCTTTAGTAGCAAGATCTGAGACAAGGAATGGCAGAGGCAAAACGACACATAGCCAGGGTTAGCGGTGGTGCGGCGAGGTGGGTGACCCCGAGCAGCGGCCGCAGCGCGGGCTGAGCCCCCGACCAAAAACCCAGGTTGATATGCTGTTGCTTCTCTAAGACCATTGCTGATGTCTTTCCCTCTTGGAATTGTGTTAAGACACACCTGAATTTTCCAGAGCAGCAAACTGACAAAACATTTGCCTTTTCAGAGGTGTGACATCTGCGGATGATCAGCAGCTCTTAAATCCTGTGGAGGCAGAGAGGAGGTACTTGGGAATGCCCTCCGGAGTTCCTTCTGTTTTTGTTTGACGCCGTCGTTGCCGTTGGTCTGAGCTTGTGTTTGTCTGGAGATGATCAGATGAAGTATTTCATGTTTGTAAAGGATTAACAGAGAAGGTTCTGACTGTTTCACATGAGCGTACGTGGATGTGGACAATTTCAATTCACTGTTTTCCTCCCTTTTCTCCATCCTCTGGTGTTTTTCTCCTTTTTTATTCGCCCTCTCTGATCTCTCTGCATTAATCCCTTCCTCTACCTTTTCCCTCCTCATCCTCCCATCACTCCCTCGTCTTCTGTGCGTTCTTATTTTCCTTCCTTCTTTCCTCCCTAAATCCTCCCACCGCTCAGATTTCCTCCTCCTCCTCACCTCCCAGTTTTTATTTTTCCATATTTCTCTGTATTTGCTCCCCTCCCTCCCTCCTCCTCCATCCCTCCATCGCTCTTCACAAACACGCCTGCAACCATGCCCTTTCCCTCTTCAAACTAATTACCTCGGCTACCTTGTACCCGCCGCCCCGTGGGACCCCAACAACTGTCAGACCAGTATTATTTTTGAAATTTAAACAATCATCTTACGTGCGCTGCTGCTAAGATCCTGGCCTTTTCGGCAGCTTCGACCTTCAGTAATTAATACCCCAGGGCCCATTATTGGCAAAGCCTTTATCCTCTGGGCCGAGGAGCCTCTAACCCGCTAATTACGGCCAAGCAGCTAATCTTCCAGCCGCCTGATTGACAGCTACACCTATTCTACTAATTGCCTGTTGCAGACAACACCTGGTGAACCGCAGCGCCGGGGGACGGTGCCGGGCTCCGACAACGCCTGCGGGTCCTAGGGGAGGCCAAACAAGTGAGGGGGGGCTCTTTGTGTTGTGTTTGTGTTGGAGGAGGAAGAGGAGGAGTGTGAAGGACAGGAAGCCGCCGTCTTTGTGCAGGCGATTTTCATGCAACATGTTTGTGATAAAACAAAAGGAAGAGGGGAAGTCTTCAGACCATCAGTCTCTGTGAGGAGACCTGAGATGAACAGATACCTGTATGGGAACCCGAACGCACCACAACCATGGACTCGGGGGGGGGGGGTCTAAGACTCCCACTGTCTCAGTCTGTCCTAGATTGCACCTCCAAACATTGTGGAGTTGATTTAAAAGACAAGTGTCTTTTATGGCAATCCTGTGGCTCACTGTTGAGCCAGCCTCTAGTGGTCAGTAGAGGAACTACAGGCTCCCCGTTGGCTTCAACCTAACCGTTGCAATGTCAGATGTTTTTCTACCTTGTCGGGTAAAAGCCACGCTGCCAAACTGTAGCCAGCTTTCAGGATGGACAGCTGAGGCCAGGTGATTACCTAACTACGGTTGAATGTGGGCGTGGTAAACTGTTCCAGGCTCATTCCTTGAGGAATTGTTAGATTGTTGGATCAACCAGGTTGAGTGGAGTCAGTCCCTCCAAAAGTGGTCCTCCAAACAGCTTCTCGGAAAGCTACATGAGATGTCACAGAGCGTTTTCCAGTTCTTATTATAAGGTCTACAGTTATGCTGCTGGAGGCCTAGACTGCTGTGGGACCTCTAGATGCTGAGGTTTCCTCTAGATATTTATGCCCACCATCACCAAATTCCACCTGTTGTTTCTAAAATAAAACTGAGTCACGGAGGTCCAATAAGAACGTCCTCATGTAAAACCCCGCCCCTGTGTCCCGCAGCAACTCCTCATCTGAGGGTCCCAGTAAACCTCTCAGCTGGGGCTGCATCCTCTCGAACCCCATAAAAACACATAAGCCTCAGCAGCAGTGCATGCTGGGAGCCTCCAGAGTGTGAAACTGTCATCTTCATTGTGATTTATTTTTTTTACCAGCAGTCACACTTCATTCAAACTTTCAGAACTTTATTTCTAGTTACATCTGGAATGGGAAGATGACAGTACGGTCCCCCTGTACCACTGATTGCAAATCAGAAACCAGAAAGAAATAAGCAACAGAGAATAAAAGTAAGAGTTTTATAATGAGGCTTTTATGAGGATGTCACAGTTTTAACCCTTTAAAGCCTAAAAAATGAGTTGTGTGACATATACATATGAAATATTGAAAATAAGAACAGTCTCAGATTTGTCTATAATGATTTCTGAAGAATTTTATTTATTTGTGTTTTTTTTTAGTAATTTGTTTTTAGTCATGTTTTTGTTGTTTGTTTTTAGAATTCTGGGGATGGTGCTGTGGGGATCTGAAAAATAATATATCCAGCAGTATTTATAAATGATTTCATCTTGTCAGGAAAAGGCCTAAAATGTAACTTTTATTTATTTAAAACATAAACGAAAAGTAAAAGAGTGGTTTTCAGGAGCTCTGGCTGGCATCATCTTGAAGCTGACTCCGCCCCCAGTTCATTCAGAAATGGGAAACCAGAAGGAGCCGGCCCACTGGTCAGCTGGGACACGCCCACGCCCACGCACACAAACACACACAGACACACACACACACACACACACACACACACAGTCTCACACACACACACAGTCACACACACACACACACACACAGTCACACAGACACACTCACACACACACACATACATAAACACACACACAGTCACACACACACACATACATAAACACACACACAGACACACACAGTCGCACGCACACACACACACAGACACACACAGTCGCAAACACACACACACATAAACACACACACAGACACACACACAGACACACAAACACAGTCACACACACAAACACACACACAGACACACACACACACATCAGTACAGTAAACATGGGTGTCATCTGCGTATAAGCGACAGCATTAGACGCATGACTTCATGGTTCATATCGTTATTGGTGCAGATAAACAATGATTAGGATGTCAAGCTTCACAGTCATTTATTAGCCAATAAATTACATTTATTCTGTTGATACGGCGTTGAACTTTTGTCAGATGTTGGATATCAATTCTGGACTGAATCCTGGATGGAGATTGGGTCTTGCTTCGTTAGTGCACCAACTTTATGATTTTAGCCAGTTTCTTCTTGTTCACCCATTTTTCGCTGATTGACGACGGCCTCTGGATGGTATCAAGAGGAGGGGAGTTTCCTGGCCACAGGCCGAAACTGTTAGTGGTGAGCAGCATTGTTGGAACAGTGACATGCGGGAAAAAAAATTCATTTTGAATGATTTTGAATTCCTAATGATCACCATAACATCGCTCCTGGATTTTTGGGAGAAGGTGCTCTTGGAGGACATCTTGATTCTTTGCCTCTCTATGACCATAGCTGATGTCTTTCCCTCTTGACATTATACAATAACTGTAAATGCTCCTCCTCCTAGTACTCAGTACCACTGACCTGCATGTTTTAGGTGTTTCCCTGCTCCAGCACACCTGCTTCAAACTTATGGGTCATTGACAGACTTATACAGCCTGTATAAACAAGAGAAAGAGGCGGTCCGCTCATTTGAATCAGGTGTGTTGGAGCAGGGAAACACGTAAAACATGCAGTGGTACCTCAGTTTGACCTCTCAGGTTAAACCGTTTCATTTATAAATAACACAAGTACCAGACGCTTTGTGTCTGTTCCCTTTGCTTTTTACTCTATTTAGGGCTGTTAGTAAGGAAGTAAGATTAATTCATTGAGTACTCTTCATAGATAAAATGAGAAAGTGCTTCACCAAGAACACTGATTAAAAACAGTTACATAAATAAGAGGCGTCTGTAACATGTAAAACATAAGATGAAATAAAGTAAATAAACTACAATGAAAGCTCGTTGACCAGTCAGCTAAAAGCCTGTCTAAATAAAAGTGTCTTTAGCTGTTTATTAAAATAATCAACAGATTCAGCAGGACGCAGGTACAGAGCAGGGCATTCGCAGTCTGGGGGCTAAGGCCTGAGAGGGCCCAGAGTTTGAAAAGGCATTTTCGCCTTTTAGTAATGGTTTTAGTCTTTTTAGGCCAACATTCGCAATTTCGGCCTCTTTTGGGTCTCATATGGTGGTGGCCTTGGAGGTCAATTCTGTCTTTTTGTGGCTGTTTTACTCAGCTGGTTGTCTTTTGTGGCATCTAGTCTAGTATGCATTAGCGGGTGGAGGTTGGTGTTAGTGGGTATTCGTATGCATTAGCGGGTGGAGGTTGCTGTTAGTGGGTATTCGTATGCATTAGCGGGTGGAGGTTGGTGTTAGTGGGTATTCGTATGTATTAGTGGGTGGAGGCTGGTGTTAGTGGGTATTCGTATGCATTAGTGGGTGGAGGTTGGTGTTAGTGGGTATTCATATATATTAGTGGGTGGAGGTTGGTGTTAGTGGGTATTCGTATGTATTAGTGGGTGGAGGCTGGTGTTAGTGGGTATTCGTATATATTAGTGGGTGGAGGTTGGTGTTAGTGGGTATTCGTATATATTAGTGGGTGGAGGCTGGTGTTAGTGGGTATTCGTATATATTAGTGGGTGGAGGTTGGTGTTAGTGGGTATTCGTATATATTAGTGGGTGGAGGCTGGTGTTAGTGGGTATTCGTATATATTAGTGGGTGGAGGCTGGTGTTAGTGGGTATTCGTATGTATTAGTGGGTGGAGGCTGGTGTTAGTGGGTATTCGTATGCATTAGCGGTTGGAGGTTGGTGTTAGTGGGTATTCGTATGCATTAGCGGGTGGAGGTTGGTGTTAGTGGGTATTCGTATATATTAGTGGGTGGAGGTTGGTGTTAGTGGGTATTCGTATATATTAGTGGGTGGAGGTTGGTGTTAGTGGGTATTCGTATATATTAGTGGGTGGAGGCTGGTGTTAGTGGGTATTCGTATATATTAGTGGGTGGAGGCTGGTGTTAGTGGGTATTCGTATATATTAGTGGGTGGAGGTTGGTGTTAGTGGGTATTCGTATATATTAGTGGGTGGAGGCTGGTGTTAGTGGGTATTCGTATGCATTAGCGGGTGGAGGTTGGTGTTAGTGGGTATTCGTATATATTAGTGGGTGGAGGTTGGTGTTAGTGGGTATTCGTATATATTAGTGGGTGGAGGCTGGTGTTAGTGGGTATTCGTATATATTAGTGGGTGGAGGCTGGTGTTAGTGGGTATTCGTATATATTAGTGGGTGGAGGCTGGTGTTAGTGGGTATTCGTATATATTAGTGGGTGGAGGCTGGTGTTAGTGGGTATTCGTATGCATTAGCGGGTGGAGGTTGGTGTTAGTGGGTATTCGTATGCATTAGCGGGTGGAGGTTGGTGTTAGTGGGTATTCGTATGCATTAGCGGGTGGAGGCTGGTGTTAGTGGGTATTCGTATATATTAGTGGGTGGAGGTCCATACTAAATGATGAGATGAAAAATACCAGGAAAACTAGTTTATAATATCGTCAACATTATTCCTGCTTCTCAACCAGTTGGACCAGCGTGTTTTTGTGACTCTGTGGTGCCTCGTGGTTCAAGGTCAGCCAGCCTGTTTCAGTCATGGCGTTTCTGACAGGCGCTCTCAGGACACCTCAGATCGGCAGCTGAATTAGGACAGAGGTGAACCAGTGACCTTGACATGCAAACAGCACGCAAACAACATAAATAAAGAGGAAGATGTGGTTGGGAGCCTGTGAAAGACCTTCTGCAGCTTGTTGCACTTCCTTCAGGTAGAGAAACGTGCTGCTCTTCAAATATCATCCATGTTGTCACATGGTATTTGGTCCCTCTTTATCACATCCAGGTGAGTTATAATGACCTCATCATAACTGAGGAGTTCCACTAGACACTGTATGAAGACCTCTGCATCTTAAACTGAATCTGCTATCACAGAACTCCACAAACGCAAGCCTTAGTATGTTAGCCTAATGCAGTCAGCTTTATCGTGTTAAAATAAATCACAAAACGTAAGATTTTCTCTGGATAGCACCTAGACACAACGTGTACTAGGGTGAGGGTTAGGGTAGGGGACTGTCTGCCCTCCCCAAAAGGGTAAAGGTGGTGCACGATCCATCCGGACCTGTCCCCATCTCGGTTGATGGTTGCGTTGGCCCCTGCAGCCGTAGCGGACAACCGTCCAACCGTCCAACTGTCCAACCATCCAAATTATTTATTTTTTTATATATCCAACGTTCAAAAGAAACTCAAATGAAATAAAAAATAAATGTAACAAAAAAGGCTTTCTTAAAATTGGGAACGAGATCCTCCGTGTGAGGTCTGGTTTTTAATTAATTTTGTGAAATACAAAATAGAATTAACTTATTTTTATGAAAAAGAATGAAAATTATTTTTTTATAATCAAAAATTAAATAAACAAAAAATGTTTTGAAAATAAAATAAACAATTAAGGAAGGACACCCTTTCTCCTCAGGCTCGGCACACGGTAAAACTACAGTTTGCTGTCCAAGGTTGCTGGGAAAGAGATGTTCTCTCCGGATGCCAGAAGCATAATGAGCTCTCCGGTGGCTCCGCCCATTTTATACCCTCTGTTTAGGGAAACTTTTTTCATGAACTTTAAAATTAATAAACCTTTTTGTATTTTAACCATTTTAACCCCTTACATGCCAATTGAGTTGTAATGCAATATAATTGTTTATTAACAATTTCAATGAAATTATTTTAATACTTTTTAATCCTTATAACCCAAAATTATTATTCTTTCTAATGTTACCCCTTGTGATTATAATCCCTCAACATGAAATAAACATTTGAATTACTATAATTTTATCAAATACCCTAACCCACACGAATTAACCCTTTCCAATTATATATGAGTTATATTAGATTTCTCAATTATTTAATTAATAAATTATGAAATATTAATTTTTAATAATTATACTATGAATATGATTAGTCAATGTTCCACAGAGGTTAGAATTAAGATGGTTTAGGCTTAAGGGTTAAGCATTAGGGGTAGGGGTTAAGAGTTAGAGTTAGAGTTAGGGTTGGGTTAGGTTAGGTTTTAGGGTTAGGTTAAGTTTTAGGGTTAGGTTAAGATTTAGGGTTAGGTTAAGTTAGGGGTTAGGGTTGGGTTAGGTTAAGTTAGGGGTTAGGGTTGGGTTAGGTTAAGATTTAGGGTTAGGTTAGGTTTAGGGTTAGGTTAAGTTAGGGGTTAGTGTTGGGTTAGGGTTAGGGTAGGGTTGGGTTGGGTTAGGTTAAGTTAGGGGTTCGGGTTAGGGTTAGGGTTGGGTTAGGTTAAGTTTTAGGGTTAGGGTTAGGGTATGGTTGGGTTGGGTTAGGTTAAGTTAGGTTAGGGGTTAGGGTTGGGTTAGGTTAAGTTAGGGGTTAGGGTTGGGTTAGGTTAAGATTTAGGGTTAGGTTAGGTTTAGGGTTAGGTTAAGTTAGGGGTTAGTGTTGGGTTAGGGTTAGGGTAGGGTTGGGTTGGGTTAGGTTAAGTTAGGGGTTAGGGTTAGGGTTGGGGTAGGTTAAGTTTTAGGGTTAGGGTTAGGGTATGGTTGGGTTGGGTTAGGTTAAGTTAGGCTAGGGGTTAGGGTTGGGTTAGGTTTAGGGTTAGGGGAGAAAGTAAGATCCAGCTCCCCCCCCTGGTTGTGCACGTCACTACTGTTTGTTTTGAAGGGTCTGTCTATGTTGTGCTTTGTGTTTCTCTTGTGTTTACTCTTTCTGTCTGTTCCTCTTTCGTTCCAATAAGAATTACTTTATTTAGTTTTAAGTTTGTCTTTATTCCTTCCCTTTGCTGTTTCTTTATGTTGGGAATTCAGCATGTTTCGACTCTATTTGGTCTTCTTCAGGTGCTTTGTCTCATATTTCTTTGTGTTCTGTTTCTCTGTTTCCCTTGTCTGTTGCACATATTTTAGTTTCCTGGCAAATCCTTTGTTTTCCTTTCCCTTCCATCCATGTGTGTTTGTATTGTAATTGTGTATATGTAGATTGGGGTTAAGGTTAGGGTTAGGTTAGGTTAGAGTTAGGTTAAGGTTCACAATATATAGATACAACTGAACTAAATAGAATTTTACATCGTAATGTTAAGGATTTAAGATGAACATACTTCATTTTTGCCTCCTAAAGCGAACATAAACTGTTAGTGTGCTCAAGCCAACATCAGCATTAGGTGGGTGGATGGATGTTCAGTTCTGGACCGCCCTTGTTCTCGTCTTGGTGATTGCGCCGTTCTCGTCAGTGAGTCTCGTCTTCCCGTCATCTCTGCTCATCCGGTCATCCATCCTGTCTGACTAGCCAGCTGTCGTTTGGGTTTTTCTTCTTTTGGAGGCCTGTCTGCATTTCTGCCTGCGTTCCGGCCTCTGTGTATTTTTGTTTATATGGGAGGACGTGAGATCTGGTCTAATAGGCCCCGAACAGGATTGTCCAGTGGGTCCACATCAGCTTCACGTTCTGTTCTGCTATATGGTTGGCCCAACTGGAACCCAGATAAGACACATGGTTTGGTTCGGTTCATGGTCCGTGTACCTGAGCAGGTCACCGGGAGCCCAGGACACGTTAATTCAATTCAATTCAATTCAATTTTATTTATAAAGCGTCTATTACAACACAAGTTGTCTCTAGGCGCTTTCCAGAGACCCGGAACATGAACCCCAAACAATTATTACATAAACAGCGGCAGGTAAAAACTCCCCTAGTGGAAGAAAAACCTTAAGCCAAACAGTGGCAAGGAAAAACTCCCCTTTAAGAGGGAAGAAACCTGGACCAGGACCTGGATCATGAGGGGGAAGAAACCTGGACCAGGACCTGGATCATGAGGGGGGACCCTCCTGCCGAAGACCAGCCGGGTAGAGCAAGAAATAAGAAAGAATAGAGACATGGAGACACCGTCAAAGGTACAAGACAGGATACAATGGTAACTATCATCAGTAGTCCAATTAGACTTCTGTGTATATGGGTGATATATGGATAGACGGTGATCCAAGGGGATGAGGACTGCAGGTCGGGATGTCAGCAAGTATCCAACAGACATCCATACAGACAGGTGGAGGCAGACACTGGGATGGTCAGAGGTGGAACTGCAGGTTAACGCAGGTTTTAACAGTTTCAGGTTTGCTTTAGCCTAGTTTAAGTAAAGACTGGCGGATTTGCTGGTTTACAGCCATAGAGATCACAAATGAGCTGAAAGTGTGAAGACACGCTGACATCAACGCGGTGGGTGATTTGTCTTTGCTGTGAGCTCATTTGATGACTGAAAGGTCAGGAAAATCAGACAGCAAAGGTGGCATTTAGGAGGCCAGCGCAGGGGTATTAAAGGACAGCAGATGGCAGGGGTGCATGCTGGGAGTTGAAGTTCAGGTCTGCTCCCAGGGCTTCAGCTCCACATCCTGAAAATGTCTAAACGTTTTGCACCAAAGGAATAATCTGGATCCATGTTTGCACTGATGGGAGAGAAAATTAAAAACCTTCAAAGTCATTATTCATCCAACAATTAGACTGAGCCCCTGAGCTGGTCCCAGGTCAGAGCTGGAGTCTCCTGCTGGTAAAGAAACAAGAGAAGAAGAGTGCTCTGCATACAAACAGGAACCACCACTGTCTCGGTACATACTGATCATGCTGCTCTTCCACTAACGAGCCTGAAAAAACTCATTTATCTGGAGATTCAAGCTCATTTTATACAAACAAATTCAAAAAACGTAATGGGCAACAAAAGTCTATTAAAGTGAGCAGTTCTGAAAATAAACACTTGGAGGAACATCTACAACTAGTTTGGTTCATTCACTGGCAGTTCATTCAGTGGTTGTTGGGGTATACGAAGATGGTATGGAGGTGCTTTAGTGTTGATGGATCAACAGCTGGCCCATCTGCACAGGAAACATCAACGCTGAAAGGTTTCTACAGGTTTTAGAGCAACATCTGCTCCCATCCACACAACATCTGTTTCAGTGAGGGTCTTCATCCTTCAGCAGGTCGAAGCTGGACCACAAACTGCATCCATGACAAAAACATAACTTCACAGCAAAAGAGTCCAGGAGCTGAACTGGTCTGCTGCAGTCCAGACCCTCGCCACAGACTGCTACTGGACACCCCCCAGTGATGTCACCCACAGGTTTCTGAAGCGTGCTTTTCCCCGCCTTTACCAGCATGTAGTTTTTGTCATTGTACGTCTGTGCAGAAGCGTCATGGCTCCAGGCTCCTTCAGCTGATCCACGCTGGAGAACCTGCAGAGGAGGTCATAGAGGTCTGCACACCTGCTGTATCTCAAGGACTGATGATCACCTTCTTAAATCCTGTGGAAACAGTGAGCGGTACTTAAGATTGCCCACATCATTTTCATCCTGTCGACCTCAGTTTTTGTTGCATGGCTGTTCCCATGAGGCTACATTTGTCTAATACTAAGTGCTACTACAATCAGATGATTTATTATGTTTTAGCTGCTGTCTGCAGATTCGCCTCTGAGCGCATCCTCATCATCAGTACGTTTCAGGATGAACAAAGAGAGGCAAAGCGCTCGGCTGCAGGAGGCAGATGTTGCTGACATCTGTCTGATGGTGTTGTTGACACATCATCGCTGCTGCAAATATGCGAGTCCCCAAGAACTCGACAGGCCTGAATGACTATCGGCCCGTAGCCCTCGCTGCGACTGAAGTGCTTCGAGAGGCTGGTCATGGCCCAGATTAAGGACTCCATCCATGTCACGGTAGACCCCCAACAGTACACCTACAGGAATCACTGCTCCACTGATGATGATGATGATGATCTCATCAGTGGTCCACACAGCCCTCACGCACCTGGACAGCAGAACCTTATACGTCTGCTCTTCCTGGACTTCACCTGCCTTCAGCACCATCATCCCACAGACCCTGGCGGAGAAGCTTTCAAGTTTGGGCTGAGCCCTTCACTGGGGAACCGGGTCCTCAACTTCCTGACCCACAGAAGGTCCAAAACACTGTCTCCTCCCCCATCACCCTCTGTACTGCCCCTGACCACCACCAGCCTGACCCGCCCAGGGTAGAGGAGAACAGCCACGACCGCACCAGTGGCCGCACCACGTTTTCCCCACTTGCTCTCACGTTGTTCCTTCTGCTGGCTCACGTAGTTGTTCTTCAGGAACTGAACATTAAACTACATTTAAACTGAAGTCTGAAAATGACGACGTCTTTTTAAACTCTTGAACGCACCGAAGGACGATGAAGGAATCCTGGATGTTGTTTTAACTTTGACAGATTTACAGCTTTTGAACAAAGAGAAGAGGTGAGGCAACGAACCCGAGGCTGCGTGACTCCTCTGTGATGAGGTGGAACTTCATCTGGACTCAAACATTCACTGATTCAGCGATGGAGTTCAAGCATCTCCAGAGTTCAGGAGCTGAACATTTCCTCCACGCCCACGTCACAACGCCACACCCGGGCCAGCTCACAAAGCTCCACAGTGTTTCTACATGAGTGGGCCAACGTGGACTCCATCCAGACCATCCTGGCCCGTTCCCTACGGGTGAAAAAGAGGAGGAGCGGGAGAGTCCCGGCCGCTCCTGAGCCGGGCTGATCAGAGGGTTTTAATCAGATGTAAACAAACAGATGAAACAAAGACACATTCTGAGCCCACGTCGCCTCAGACGGACATCTGTTTCTGATCAGTTCTCGCCAACCTCCACCATGACTCACCTCCAAAATCTCTGGTTTAACCCACAGAGCAACTGCAGAGCAGCACTTTTATCCCAGTCGCACGTGTTTGAGGTGTTTATCAGACATGTTCAGGTCACACAGACCTTCCTGGGACATCACCCACAGAGCCGTTCATAGCTCTGGACAACTCCTGAACCCCAGTGAGGAGAACACAGTGAGGAGAACACACCTGGCGGGAACACGACCACCTTCAGCTGTTGTCTGGATGGAGCAGATGTTCCTTTAAAACTGGTCCTCCAGAGCCCCTATACACACACCTGATTCAAATGAATGGTCGTCATCAGCGTGTCATCAAGGTCAATGGACATTCGTAACAGTGCTGAAGAAGGAACACATCTAAAACATTCTGGATAGGGGCTGTTGAGGACCAGTATTGGTCACCCCTGCTCTAAAACCTCCATGTCCTTTTCAGTATTGATGGAGCCTTTCCAGATGTTCCAGCTGCTCCACAGACAATAATGCAACCTCAGACCATCAGAGATGCTTCTGAACTGAGCTGAGAAGAAGCTGGATGGTTCCTCTCCCCTATAGTCTACAGGACACGACCACCACGGTTTCATGAAGAACTTCAAATGTTAATTCATTTGACCACAAAACAGTTTTCCATCTTTCTTCATAACATTTGAAATGATCTTTGGTCCAGAGAAGATGAAGGTGTTTCTGGATGGTGTCTCCAGATGTCTTCTTCTCTGCATGCTGGAGCTGTCAGCTGCATTTATGGATGGTACGGTGAACTGTGTTCACAGACGGAGATCTCTGGAGGTGTTTCTGAAACCATGGAGGGATCTCCAGCAGAGAATCATGTCTGGTTTGATTGCAGAGCTGCCTGAGGACCAGAAGACCACCAGATCCAGTTTAGACCTTCATCATGTCCCTTGAACACAGAGATTCCTCCTTATTCTTTTGATGACATAGATCACTGTAGATGGAGGGATCTTCAAAGTGGAAGAAGAAGAAATGGAGGAAAACTTGGAGAAATGAATTATACCTGGAGACGTGGAAGGACACCTGGAGACGTGGAAGGACACCTGGAGACGTGGAAGGACACCTGGAGACGTGGAAGGACACCTCCGCTGCTCTCGTCTCTGTCCGCCCCCCCTCTGGTGTCCTGCTTTCGTTTTTATTGAAAATAAGGAGGTCACAAATCATATGGAGATAAGCAACAAGTACACGATATATTCTGACGTGTACAATCATCTTATAAGACGAGCAGTGTACAGTTCTAAAATAACAATGAGATAAAACAAAGAGTGTGTAAAAGTTTAACTGTATCATTGTGGAAAAGATGTTCATCAGTTTCAGAAGAGTCAAGTGATTGGCATCAAGCAAAGACATCTAAGCAGATGCTGAAACGAGTAAAACCGGGTTCAGAGCTGTCCAACGCATCATTAAAATATGGAAGGAAGGTGGCGAACAAAGAAGCGTGGTCGATCACTTAAACGATGGATCGCTTAAATCGAGAAAGAAAAGGGCAGCAGTAGATGTCACTCTGTGAAGATAATCAGAAGAAAGACTTCAACGTGCTGCAGAGCGTAAAGATTAAACTCTGGATCAGTGGAAGACGGCCATGTGGTCTGATGAGTCTAGATCTACGATGAGGGTCCGAGCGAGCAATGGACTCATCCAGGTAAGAAGAGGGGCGGATAAAGGGAACCTTTCCATGTTGGGTAGTGCCAACTGTACAAGCCTGTGGGGGCGGGGCTATGACCACAGGTGGTCAGGTCTTAGGTCAGCAACGTTATGAGGTCAGCGGATCACCTGAAGATGCTGGCCGACCAGGTTATGGCACCAGTGGATATGTTCTTCCCCGATGACACAGCGAATGCGCGGTAATCAAAGCTGAAGGCGGCTCCAGATGTTAGAGGGCAGCTTTGACGACCGTTTCTGGTTGGTAGTTTGTGTTTGTGGTGCTTTCAAGCCTTTTTTCTGTCATTCAGCCTCTCTTTTCAGTTGCTTCTGGGGTTTTTGAAGCTGTACCTTCATAGACTCAAAGCGTTTCAAAGAAACTTCCTGAAAGTTGCGTCAGATTTTCTATCGGAGGAAAGTTTTGAGTAAATCTCAGGACGTCGGCGGTGAACGGTTGCAGGTTTGTTGTGTGGTCGGTGAGTTTTCGGGCTGCGACGCAGCAGACTGAGCTTTCAAGTCCACATGAATATTCATGTTTCCTCCTTCCTTCCTGATTTGGGCCGTAACAGCGCTGATGTTTTGGGCTTCTGCTCCCGTGGCTTCGTTACGTCTTATTTTGAAGTGTATTTCCTGTTTTAATTACGCGGCGGCTGGAAGAGACGCGTCTGGGCCAGATGTGACAGTGGTGAGCGAGTGGGCCAATTTGCATTTCCTTTTCGGAGCGTCGACAGCGGCGCTCAGGCCGTCACCGCCTGTTCGCTGCCTGCTGACGTTCGGCTGTTTGTCCGTGAGCCTGTGAAGTGGCTCCTCCTATACTAATTAGCCGTGCAGGCTGTAATTGGGCGGAATCGGCCGCTCTAAGTGATTTCCTGACTGTCAAACGTGCCAAATGACTGTGAGTGATACTTTTCATTGAGTTAGCATCAAACAGCCCCTCCACTCGGCCTCCATATGGGCGTCTGATGCAACACTCGCCATTAAACCGCCACGGCCAGATGTTCCCCCGCAGCCCCGCCATTATCAATGCAAATTTATTCATTAAACGGTTTAATTGTGCCAGTGATTGACAGGCGGTGGAGCCGTGACGGAGGAACGTTATGAAGCTAATAATCTGTTAGTCTCATCGAGTTCCTGCGTCAGCAATATGGCTGTCACCGTTTATGTGGATTAACCCCCCATGTGGAACACACATCAGCTGCTCGCCATGACGGCAGACGGCTGACTGGGGGGTTAGCCCCGCCCACTGCAGCTGTGATGTCATGGGGGGGTCATGTGACCGCAGAACACAGTGACCCCACACTTGGAGGATGCACAGCTGCTGATAAAACCCGGAACCAGCTCAGACCCACTGTGAGGCACAGCGGTGGAGGGGTCACGATCTGGGACCTGGACATCCTGCAGTCACCGAGGAGAACCATGAACTCCTCAGCAGGGTAAAGGGAACGCTGGGTCATGTGATAGGAAATGATCCAAAAATCTGAAGCCAGCGAACTAAACTAATGGCATCCCGGAAAAAACCTGCAGTTCCTCCACCACCCACTAGGGTCTAGATCCAAATCCGGACCTGCAGTTCTTCTACTGACTGCTGACTCTTTTTTCACTTTTTCAGAAGAAAAAGGAGTTTTATCTCAGCAGCTTCAGTCCTGTTAACAACATTCACTGTCTCAGACATGAAGCTCTGAACATTTTTCTTCTTCACTGATCAGAATGAAAAGCGTCTCTTCAGCTTTCGGATGAATTTAACGCCAACCGAAGACGCGTTTTTAATTGCCTGTTTTCCACTTTCTTTCCTGTCATTCCACAGACAGACACAGATGGATCAATAATCTGCTGATTAATATCAGTAATCAATCCCAGTCTCAGGTTGGCCTCATCCTCCTCACGCTCAACCATCTGAAAGGCTTGCTCCACTCTTTATCATCATCCTGTCTCCGCCCCCTGCTGGTCACATGTGATTGTTACACCTTCTCCTGCTTCTCTTCCTCATTTAGAGGTTTGATCATCTCAAACGAAGGTCCTTCAGGAAGCTGAACAATCAGACAGAGAAATGGAAAATGAAGCTCTGCTGCTTCCTGAAGACCAATCCACAACTTCATTTACGCTCGCGCTTTTCTACGACAGCGTCACAGAGCAGAAAGACCCCAGCAAAGAGCCGAACACATCTGCATCCTCATGGAACAGCTTTCACCTGTTATTTTTGCCGTCTGTTTCTACCTTTTCTATGTATGAACTAAAACAGTTACTAAAGACTAAAATGCTCATTTGTTTATTGTTGGCCATTTTCTGCTTTTATCACGTTTTATTTTTTGCCACTTCTGAGTTTATTTTTTATTGCTTTTGTTTTTTGTGATCACTGACATTTTAGTGGCTGTTTCCACATTTATGTAGGTTTTCTTTTCTAATTTTCTTTAGCAATTTTTTGTATAAATTTTGACTCATGTTCTGTAATGAGTTTTGCATATTTGAAACCTAAAGAAAGTGTAAAATAAGGACCACTTGTGCAGGAATCTCCATCTGCTCACTTCCACAGAGGTCACAAACTCTGATGAACCATGCCGAGCAGCAGGACGACATGAACTGCATCCTACACTTCCCACAATGCACCTGTGTACGTCTACAGCCAGACCGCGCCCCCCAGTGAACTGCCACATCAGTGACCTGAAGAATTATGTGTGAAATTGGTGGAATGGCCCTTTAATGGGCTCCTGCGGTGACGGTTCCTCACTGACTGCCAGGAGCACCGGATCAATCAGACGATTTCACAGCTCGTTTGTCGTCCATCACACATTAAACATTGTTTGAAGGAGACTTCTGCTCCGATTTTCTGAGTTCCCGGTGGGGCAGGACGATGGCGAGGATAAACAGAGGACAGGTTATCAAGGAGGCTCCATGTGTGAAGGACACTGAATAAGCTTCTGTAGTAATCCTTCTCGGGACAGGACTTCCAAACCCCAACCTTGACTCACATCCTAAATCCAAGCAGAACCTCAGAAATCAAGAGCTGCCTCTTCATTACCGGTTTTGGTCCAAGTAGGACCTGAAGAAGAACCAGGAGAAGTTCCCATGATGTCACAAAAACAATAAAGCACGGTTCCTGGAAACCTGGAGCAGTTTCCATACCTCCTTCAGTCTAATAGAAGAGGTTTCTACTGGTCCTGGAATGATTTCCAGGTCATTAATAAAGTTTTTGAATTCCTCAAAAGCTTCATTCCTTCACATCCTGGAAAACAGTCCAGTTATTAATTAGCAATTAATTAGCTTGTCATTAGTGAGGTTAGTATCTAATAAAGATGTGATTACTTCCCAGTAACTTTATACAGAAAACTGAAAAATCTCTGGATGGGAATCCTGGCCACTAGGGGGCGGGGTTTTACCCCTGTGATAGAGACAGAATCAAAGTAATTCTGTAAAACCAACACTGATTGATGACAACGCGTTGACAGGTCATGTGATTCAGGCACAACAACGCTGCAGTCTTATTTAGCACATCAGCAAAAGAACCACCAGTAGAATTTGTTGGGGCGTTTTCATCCAAAAAGAGGGAGGGGCCTGACTCTGCGTACCCGGATCTGTTGTTATGAGCGTAGACTCACCTGTACCGGCCGCTGTGATGTTTCCTACTTTGAGTATTATGGTAGGCACCATATAGGCAGGAACTGACTCTGCCCAACTCTGGTTAATAAAAAAAAAAAAAAAGCAGACCTGGAAGCCAGCTGGAACACGCCCACCTCGTCAATTACCTGTAGCTAGCTACATTAGCTTAGCTTAACTAATGCTAACCTATGATGCTAACTAACATTACGATTGGCTCAGGCGTCACTACCGAAACAACATCTAAAAAGAACACCACTGGACCCGAACCAAGGACGAGTCTAGTCTAGCTGCCTGGAAACAAAGGCCCAAAGTTCTACCTAGAGCCTTTGAGTTGACCAGACCCTGGTGGTCGGTAGGGGGACTGCAGTCCTGAATCCGGACCCTAGTAGTCAGTAGGGGAACCACAGGTCCGGATCCAGACCCTAGTGGTCGGTAGTGGGACTGCAGTCCTGAATCCAGACCCTAGTATTCAGTAGGGGAACTGCAGTCCTGAATCCAGACCCTAGTAGTCAGTAGGGGAACCACAGGTCCGGATCCAGACCCTAGTGGTCGGTAGTGGGACTGCAGTCCTGAATCCAGACATTAGTAGTCAGTAGGTGAACCTCAGGTCTGGATCCAGACCCTAGTGGTCGGTAGGGGAACAGCAGGTCCGGATCCAGACCCTAGTGGTCGGTAGCGGGACTGCAGTCCTGAATCCAGATCCTAGTGGTCGGTAGCGAGACTACAGTCCTGAATCCAGACCCTAGTGGTCGGTAGCGGGACTACAGTCCTGAATCCAGACCCTAGTGGTCGGTAGGGGGACTACAGTCCTGAATCCAGACATTAGTAGTCAGTAGGGGAACCGCTGGTCCGGATCCAGACCCTAGTGGTCGGTAGTGGGACTGCAGTCCTGAATCCAGACCCTAGTATTCAGTAGGGGAACTGCAGTCCTGAATCCAGACCCTAGTAGTCAGTAGGGGAACCACAGGTCCGGATCCAGACCCTAGTGGTCGGTAGGGGGACTGCAGTCCTGAATCCAGACCCTAGTATTCAGTAGGGGAACTGCAGTCCTGAATCCAGACCCTAGTAGTCAGTAGGGGAACCACAGGTCCGGATCCAGACCCTAGTGGTCGGTAGGGGAACAGCAGGTCTGGATCCAGACCCTAGTGGTCGGTAGCGGGACTGAAGTCCTGAATCCAGATCCTAGTGGTCGGTAGCGAGACTACAGTCCTGAATCCAGACCCTAGTGGTCGGTAGCGGGACTACAGTCCTGAATCCAGACCCTAGTGGTCGGTAGGGGGACTACAGTCCTGAATCCAGACATTAGTAGTCAGTAGGGGAACCGCTGGTCCGGATCCAGACCCTAGTGGTCGGTAGGGGGACTGCAGTCCTGAATCCAGACCGTAGTATTCAGTAGGGGAACCGCAGGTCCGGATCTAGACCCTAGTGGTCGGTAGCAGGACTACAGTCCTGAATCCAGACCCTAGTGGTCGGTAATGGGAACTGCAGTCCTGAATCCAGACCCTAGTGGTCGGTAGAGGGACTGCAGTCCTGAATCCAGACCTTAGTAGTCAGTAGGGGAACTGCAGGTCCGGATCTAGACTCAAGTGGTCGGTAGCGAGACTACAATCCCGAATCCAGACCCTAGTGGTCGGTAGCGGGACTGCAGTCCTGAATCCAGACATTAGTAGTAGGTAGGGGAACCGCAGGTCCGGATCCAGACACTAGTGGTTGGTAGTTGGACTACAGTCCTGAATCCAGACCCTAGTGGTCGGTAGCGGGACTGCAGTCCTGAATCCAGACATAAGTAGTCAGTAGGGGAACCGCAGGTCCGGATCCAGACCCTAGTGATCGGTAGGGGGACTGCAGTCCTGAATCGAGACCCTAGTAGTTAGTAGGGGAACCTCAGGTCCGGATCTAGACCCTAGTGGTCGGTAGCGGGACTACAGTCCTGAATCCAGACATTAGTAGTCAGTAGGGGAACCGACGGTCCGGATCTAGACCCTAGTGGTCGGTAGCGGGACTACAGTCCTGAATCCAGACCCTAGTGGTCGGTAGCGGGACTGCAGTCCTGAATCCAGACCCTAGTGGTCGGTAGGGGGACTGCAGTCCTGAATCCAGACCCTAGTTGTCGGTAGGACGCTGCTGGTGCTTCACCATCAAGTGTGAATTTACCTCACCTTTCCTCCATCCTTATACATGATGGAAACTGTTCCAGGTGTCCAAAAAGAAGCCCAGAGACGTTGTGAGGTTGAATCTTTGATGTCATCATTAGTCATAAATCTGGCTTCTAAAATAGTTTCTGAAGTTCATCCACAATCAGAAAGTCAATCAGCTTCGACCCAAATGGTCCTGTGACGGTGGCACAGTTAGGACACACTGTCCCTACTAGGGCTAAAAGTGAAACACACACACCTTCACACACACCTCAACAGCATCTCTTGTTGTTGATCATCTTCTGATGCAGATCACAGGAGGGAGGCGTGGAGGTGCTGGGGGAGGACGGAGGGAGTATGGGGGTATGACGGGAGGCTTTGGGGGTAAAGTGGAAGAGAAAACTGCCTCTTGTCTTTTCCAGTTTGGGGCGTCCAGATGGGAAGTCATTTTTTATTCGTCTTGCGGCGGCTCTTCACATCTGTCGCCGCAGATGCTTAATGAATACAGAAGCAGGCCGAGCTGTCGCCTCATTAATACTGCAGCGGCGCGGGGAGCCCGGCCCGCCTGCTTCGTGCCGCCGCCGCCCGGCTCGTCCCGCCACAGCGCCGCGTCCTCGGGGCCCGACGTCAGCAGCTGGCGCCTCACAGGAAGGAAGCAGTGGCGTTTTGTTGCCACCAAAACTCTTTTATGGTCTTAACCGGTGCAGTCGAGTAGCTCCTCCCCTCTATGAAGCCATGCACAGGTAAAGCTTGACCCCGCCCTCTGCTGACAGATCACTACATTTCATGAAGACTACATTGAAGTCGTTGTTTCACTGGCTTCGCGTTTGCGGGAATATCCTGTCTAGCTTGGGCCGGGACAAATTCAAAAAGCTTTATTTATACCCAGGGGGTCATTAAAGGCGATAAAATGTGGTAAAACCGGTAAAAGTTATACATAAAAGCTACAGAACATCAGTATCCAAGTGCCTAGTGACAGCTGGAAGCTGCAAGTGAATCATGAAAGTGTGAAAGGACCACAAAACCCAGATGACAGTTCTGAAACTCTGACAGAATCACACCTGAGCAGGTGAACGACAGCAACCACATGAACAGAACAGTTTTATTTGGGCTAGTGTGTACCAGTGACGTCTTCGTCTCCAGGTGGAACAGCTGCTGAGCTGTGGGTGATGTAGGAGGTATCTCAGGAACCCTGATGGATCTGGATGATCTACAGCTCTGCAGATATTTCTTTCTCTTTCATTTCCATTCTTGTCAGTATGTATCTCACAATACACCCCGAAATTGGACCTCTGCTTTGAACCATCACTAGTTTCACTAGGACCAGCGGGCTGCTGTCCCAGCGCCCGGGGAGCAGTTGGGAGTTCAGGACCTCGCTCAGGGGCCCACACTGATTCACCACTGTTGCCAGCCGGTAGAGTCAACCGGCAGTTTATAAATTCAGCTCAATTCACTTTTATTTATATATCGTCTGTCTACAATACAAATTGTCTCTAGGTGTTTCATAGACCCTGAACATGACCACCAAGCAACTATCAAAGAAACAATTGCAGGTATAAAAAAGAAAACAAAAACCCACATCACTGCAGGCATCTGCAGAGATGTGTGCTACCCGTTTTCTGACCAGATTAGGGCTAGTTATGGTCCAACTAACTTGTTCGTGTCTTTGACCTGATTGTTGTTGTCTTTGACGTGTTTGTTTGTTTCTTTGACTTGTTTGTTTGTTTCTTTGACGTGTTTGTTTGTGTCTTTGACCTGTTTGTTTGTTTCGTTGACCTGTTTGTTTCATTTAAGTGTTTGTTTGTCTCTTTGACGTATTTGTTTGTGTCTTTGACCTGTTTGTTCGTGTTTTTGACCTGTTTGTGTCTTTGACCTGTTTTTGTCTTTGACCTGTTTGTTATTGTCTTTGACCTGATTGTTATTGTCTTTGACCTGTTTGTTCGTGTCTCTGACCTGTTTGTTTGTTTCTTTGACGTGTTTGTTTGTTTCTTTGACTTGTTTGTTTGTTTCTTTGACCTGTTTGTTTGTGTCTTTGACCTGTTTGTTTGTGTCTTTGACGTATTTGTTTGTGTCTTTGACGTGTTTGTTCGTGTTTTTGACCTGTTCGTGTTTTTGACCTGTTTGTGTCTTTGACCTGTTTGTGTTTTTGACCTGTTTGTGTCTTTGACGTGTTTGTTTGTGTCTTTGACGTGTTTGTTCGTGTTTTTGACCTGTTTGTTTCTTTGACCTGTTTGTTTGTGTCTTTGACGTGTTTGTTCGTGTCTTTGACCTGTTTGTTCGTGTCTTTGACCTGTTTGTGTCTTTGACGTGTTTGTTTGTGTCTTTGACCTGTTTGTTCGTGTCTTTGACCTGTTTGTGTCTTTGACGTGTTTGTTCGTGTTTTTGACCTGTTTGTTTCTTTGACTTGTTTGTGTTTTTGACCTGTTTGTGTCTTTGACGTGTTTGTTCGTGTCTTTGACCTGTTTGTTCGTGTCTTTGACCTGTTTGTGTCTTTGACGTGTTTGTTTGTGTCTTTGACCTGTTTGTTCGTGTCTTTGACCTGTTTGTTTCTTTGACTTGTTTGTGTTTTTGACCTGTTTGTGTCTTTGACGTGTTTGTTCGTGTCTTTGACCTGTTTGTTCGTGTCTTTGACCTGTTTGTGTCTTTGACGTGTTTGTTTGTGTCTTTGACGTGTTTGTTCGTGTTTTTGACCTGTTTGTTTCTTTGACTTGTTTGTGTTTTTGACCTGTTTGTGTCTTTGACGTGTTTGTTCGTGTCTTTGACCTGTTTGTTCGTGTCTTTGACCTGTTTGTGTCTTTGACGTGTTTGTTTGTGTCTTTGACCTGTTTGTGTCTTTGACGTGTTTGTTCGTGTTTTTGACCTGTTTGTTTCTTTGACTTGTTTGTGTTTTTGACCTGTTTGTGTCTTTGACGTGTTTGTTCGTGTCTTTGACGTGTTTGTTCGTGTTTTTGACCTGTTTGTGTCTTTGACGTGTTTGTTCGTGTCTTTGACGTGTTTGTTCGTGTTTTTGACCTGTTTGATTGTGCCTTTGACATGTTTGTTCATGTTTTTGACCTGTTTGTGTCTTTGACGTGTTTGTTCGTGTCTTTGACGTGTTTGTTCGTGTCTTTGACGTGTTTGTTCGTGTTTTTGACCTGTTTATTTGTGTTTTTGACCTGTTTGTGTCTTTGACGTGTTTGTTCGTGTCTTTGACGTGTTTGTTCGTGTTTTTGACCTGTTTGTTTGTGCCTTTGACATGTTTGTTCATGTTTTTGACCTGTTTGTGCCTTTGACGAGTTTGTTTGTGTCTTTGACGTGTTTGTTTGTGTCTTTGACCTGTTTGTTCGTGTCTTTGACCTGTTTGTTTGCGTCTTTGACCTGTTTGTGTCTTTGACGTGCTTGTTCATGTTTTTGACGTGTTTGTTCGTGTCTTTGACGTGTTTGTTCGTGTTTTTGACCTGTTTGTTTGTGTCTTTGACCTGTTTGTTTGTGTCTTTGACGTGTTTGTTCGTGTTTTTGACGCATTATTGTCTTTGATGTTTTTTTTTAATCTCAGTTCACGAGAGGCTTGTTTTTGTCTGCAGACTTGTTTCCATGTGACAATTATGATATCACCCTCTAGATCCAACTCTGATCTCCTGGAGCACAGAAAGGGAGAAGCCACTGTTTGACTTCATCATCAAGCCCCTTACCCCACCCCCACAACCTCTCTACACCTGCTCTTCTTCTTCTTCACCTTTATTAAACGTTTCCATTAAAAGGCTCATTTCCTCTCGTCTGCTGCGACGCCATTTTAAACATTTTTTTGTCCAGATGAGCGACTGTGAAGGTCGCTGGACAGAAACCTGGACTACCCCCCACCCCCAGTGTAAGGACCATTACCTGAGTCCCATTAAACCATTAAAAGTGTGGCTTCATCCCAGACCCTCATAAAGACGCTTCAGCTGCTCAGTGAGACCTTCACAGGTCAAATTCATGTTTTAAAGACATGTTTTTATTTCAGTTTGAGTTTGCGCCTCCCACCCCCCACCTCTGCTGTGAATGCACCTGTCAGGCTAAACTGAGGGCTGAATCTAGCTGATCATAGGCCTGTGTGAAGTCAGTTTGGAGCTTATTATTCAGAGCTATGCAGATGACCTCTGATGGGGATCTGACTCCGCCCAACCTGGTTAAACCCAAGCACCAACATTCAAACTTTTAAGGATCAAAGGAACTAAGAAAAGTTACAGTTTCTCTGAGCTCCGAAGTCAAGTTCACATAAAAGGTAAGCTAACAATGCCCCATGTTAAACATTAACGTGTGTTTTTATATAATTTCAAAATCATTTTACCTGATATGGTTTGTAAAATTCCCTTGCACAGTTATCATGGATGTGAGATGTAACTATGAAGGCCAATGTGACTGTAAATATGTTCATTTCTGCTGTAAAGATGGACAGTTTAACCTGGAGGCTGATGGAGATGAACTCAATCAGGAGTCAGGAATCAGGAAATGGGTGGAACTAGCAGGCCTGGAACCTGGCTGGAGCACATCCACCTTCTCAGATGTTTCTACTGCGATAACATCTGAAATGAGGGCAGCCGGTGCTCTGCCTGAGCTCTGCTGGAGCTACTGCAGCTAACCTTCACTAGGCCAGCCTCGATCCAGCTAGGCTAAGCTGACGGGCTCTCGGGGCATCAAATATGTCCACCCATCCTCTTTTCAAATGAAACATCATCCAATAGAAGTGCTTTTGGAGCTGCAATGAGGAATGCTGGAGGTCTGCTGCAGGTTGACCTCATGTTCTAGACAGCTGAGCACCAGGCAGCAGGTGGTCAGTTGGTGGTGGTTTGGTTAGTTGACCTGAAAGAGACCTGGGATGGTCTGAGGTTGCTGGACTGGAGAACCTGAGCCTTCAAGAAGGCATCAAGCCAGAGGTAAGTACTGATTGAAACAACATTTGGAACAGACAAATGTAAGAAAATGGAGCATAAACTAGACTTAAAACCACCCGGATGCACTGCATATGAAGCCACAGCGAGGAGTGAAGAGGGAGGGGCCAGGCGTTAAGGTTAACAAGCGTTCCAAACAACTCCAAGCTCAGCCTGCAACCATCTTCATCCTCCTCCTCCTCCTCCTCCTCCCAGACCTCCACACTTTCATTTCATCTCTCCATCCTCTCCTCTGCTTTTATTTCCCTCCGGCTGCGTGCGCTCTCTTTACAAAGCCCCGGAGCATTATCAGGGCATTACAGCACGCAGCATGTGTTTGATTAAAAAAGTGTAAAGTTACAAATTAGTTAATAAAATCATTTAGACCGATCGCTGCAAATGGTGATAAATGTCTTCCATATGTTCCCACTAAAGCTGCCGAGTGCCATGTGCCCGTCCCCGCTGTCTTCGCCATAAACAAATAAATTAAAACAATTACTGCGCTGTGCGCCTTCGTCTTTAATGAGAGAGCGGCCGGCTGAAATATGTGACACACACCACTCTTTCCTCCTTATACACCTGAAACTGAGCTGCCTTGGTTCTCAACATGTGGCCCGCGAGTCACCAGTAGGACGTGAGCTGCGACGGAAGATATTAGATTTATGGGGACTTAAAGGGACGACGCCCTCAGATGTGTTTATGAGCTATAAATGAACCAGCTACGAAGCAGCTTGGATGGACAAACAGAGTCAATCAGAGTCAACTGTGAAATAGGAGGCTTCCTCAGCTAAGCCACTTCTATACGCTCCAGGGGGAACCTTGAACCCACAATTTAACTGAACTGTTCGCTGATTAACTGAACTGTTCATTGATTAACTGAACTGTTCGCTGATTAACTGAACTGTTCGCTGATTAACTGAACTGTTCGTTGATTAACTGAACTCTTTGTTTACTAACTGAACTGCTCGTTGATTAACTGAACTGTTCGTTGATTAACTGAACTGTTCGTTGATTAACTGAACTCTTTGTTTACTAACTGAACTGCTCGTTGATTAACTGAGCTGTTCGTTGATTAACTGAACTGTTCGCTGATTAACTGAACTGTTCGCTGATTAACTGAACTGTTCGTTGATTAACTGAACTCTTTGTTTACTAACTGAACTGCTCGTTGATTAACTGAGCTGTTCGTTGATTAACTGAACTGTTCGCTGATTAATTTAGCTGTTCGCTGATTAACTGAGCTGTTCGTTGATTAACTGAACTGTTCGCTGATTAACTGAGCTGTTCGCTGATTAACTGAGCTGTTCGTTGATTAACTGAACTGTTCGCTGATTAACTGAGCTGTTCGCTGATTAACTGAGCTGTTCGTTGATTAACTGAACTGTTCGCTGATTAACTGAGCTGCTCGTTGATTAACTGAACTGTTCGCTGACAAACTGAACTGCTCGTTGATTAACTGAACTGTTCGTTGATTAACTGAACTGTTTGTTTACTAACTGAACTGCTCGTTTGCTAACTGAACTGTTTGTTTACTAACTGAACTGCTCGTTGATTAACTGAGCTGTTCGTTGATTAACTGAACTGTTCGCTGATTAACTGAACTTTTGCTGATTAACTGAACTGTTTGTTTACTAACTGAACTGCTAGTTTGCTAACTGAACTGTTTGTTTACTAACTGAACTGCTCGTTTGCTAATTGAACTGTTCGCTGACAAACTGAACTGTTCGCTGATTAACTGAACTGTTCGCTGATTAACTGAACTCTTTGTTTGCTAACTAAACTGTTCGCTGATTAACTGAACTCTTTGTTTACTAACTGAACTGCTCGTTGATTAACTGAACTGTTCGCTGATTAACTGAACTCTTTGTTTACTAACTGAACTGCTCGTTTGCTAACTGAACTGTTCGCTGATTAACTGAACTCTTTGTTTACTAACTGAACTGCTCGTTTGCTAACTGAACTGTTCGCTGATTAACTGAACTCTTTGTTTACTAACTGAACTGCTCGTTTGCTAACTGAACTGTTCGCTGATTAACTGAACTCTTTGTTTACTAACTGAACTGCTCGTTTGCTAACTGAACTGTTCGCTGATTAACTGAACTCTTTGTTTAGTAACTGAACTGCTCGTTTGGTAACTGAACTGTTCGTTTGCTAACTGAACTGTTCGTTTGCTAACTGAACTGTTCGTTTGCTAACTGAACTGTTCGTTTGCTAACTGAACTGTTCGTTTGCTAACTGAACTGTTCGTTTGCTACCAGTGAAGGTTGAGAGGTTGTTTTGGTCATGAGGATGGATGGAAAGATGATGAGATGGATACAAGTGTGATAATTGATGATTTTTCAGGTCTTTATTTTTGTCTGGTTTAGGTGAACTTTTTTGTTCCATTTCACATAAATTTATACAAAGCAGTTAAGTTATTTACAATATGGGGAGTAAACTTTTCAGATGCTTCAGCAGGTACATCTGGAACCAGAGCGGATGGACGGTTTTCTTCAGAATTCATGTAAACAAAAATTAGGTGCGGGTTAGCTAAGCTATCTTGTGTTCATGGAGGTAAGACATCATCTTCAAACCAGCTGCCAGGCTTCTTCATTCTGTCTGTTTTTTTAGGTTACCGGCACAAACGTTAAAGAAGGTTTTACCCAACATGTGGCCTGTACGTGGCTGTGAGTGGCGGCGGTAAGTATGTCTGAGTTCAGTTGCCCCAGATGTGGCCCTCAGACCACTAACCCCAGCTGAGGTCAAAGCCAAGTGCCAATAAACAGTTTTACAGTCTTTCAGTTTTGGTCTCCGTGGTTACACATGCATGCAAACTGCACTGGAACTTTTATGTACCTCAGGTAAAGTTAATTATTTAAAATTATATAAAGGCACACGTTTCTGTATAATATGGGGCGTGGTTATTTGATTGGCAGTTGGCTTAGCCAATAGTTGTCATCACTTCCTCATCACTCGCTGCTCAACTAAGCAGCTCCACGCGGTAAATTGGTGGTTGTGTGTCAGTACAAGGAAAACAAAACTGTGGGTGACATCACAGGGGATGTGTCCAGTTCTTCTTCGTAATCTATGGTCAGAGCCAGCTCATGTCATCTGGACCACATCTGACTCATATAAGAAAAGCCATCAACCTTGTCAGACCCAGCTCATGACCTTCAGGCCACATCTGGCCAAACGTGTCCCAGGTCAGGCCTGAATCTGTCTGCTATCGGACTTGTGCTGGGTGGAGTCAGATCCTCCCAGATGGTGTCAAAAAGAGCCCCAAACATGTGGCTTTCAAACCACTGTTCAGACAATTGTCTCTTAAAGGCTCAGGAAACCCTCTGATGGACCATGATGTGTAGTTTCTGATCCGCTGCTGTTTATGCCGCTGAGCAAGGCGCCTTTGACCTCCTGTACTGCTCATTTGCAGTGATCTGAGACGACGTGACGACATGTTTAGACTTCTAAATGAGACAACATCTCAGACAAATCTGCCATTTTAAGCGCCATCTGCACCTCCTCCTGCTACTCTGTAACTGACACAACCGAACATGGCATCTGCCAGCTCCACCGCCACCTTCTCCCATTAACCGCTTCTCTGCGGCGCCTCCTGCTCTCCCAGCGCCTGAATAAAACAAAAATGGGTGACGGTTTGTCGTCCCGCGGCGACTCAACCATGAACATCTGGACACAAACTAGAGCCCCCAACACACGGCCGTTCGTACATAAAAGACGGAGCCAAATGGCGGCGCCAACAGCCGTCCTGCTGTGACACGGCCGCTCCGCCGACTCCCATTAAGACCGTAAAGAGGGTGACATCAAACTGGAGGAAGAGGAGGGAGAGGAGGAAGAGTAGGAAGAGTAGGAGGAGGATCATCACGGTTTATTAGGACATGTGACGTCTCCTCGACCTCTCAGGACCAAACAATCATCGTCTATTCTGACCAGCTGCATCATCATCACTGAGATTTACAGCAAAGTAACACCTGTGTGAATGTGCAGTTCCTCTACCGACCACTAGGGTCTGGATCCAGACCTGCTGGTCCTCTACTGACCACTAGGGTCCGGATCCAGAACTGTCGGTCCCCTACCGACCACTAGGGTCTGGATCCAGACCTGCCGGTCCTCTAGTGACCACTAAGGTCCAGATCCAGACCTGCCGGTCCTCTACTGACCACTAGGGTCCGGATCCAGACCTGCCGCTCCTCTACCAACCACTAGGGTCCGGATCCAGACCTGCCGGTCCTCTAGTGACCACTAGGGTCCAGATCCAGACCTGCCAGTCCCCTACCGACCACTAGGGTCTGGATCCAGACCTGCTGGTCCTCTACTGACCACTAGGGTCCGGATCCAGAACTGTCGGTCCCCTACCGACCACTAGGGTCCGGATCCAGACCTGCCGTTCCTCTACCGACCACTAGGGTCCGGATCCAGACCTGCCGGTCCTCTAGTGACCACTAGGGTCCGGATCCAGACCTGCTGGTCCTCTACCAACCACTAGGGTCTGGATCCAGACCTGCAGTTCCTCAATGGACCACTAGGTCCAAACCTGCAGTTCCTCTACCGACCACTAGGGTCCGAATCCAGACCTGCGGTTCCTCTACCAACCACTAGGGTCCGAATCCAGACCTGCCGGTCCTCTACCAACCACTAGGGTCCGAATCCAGACCTGCTGGTCCTCTACCAACCATTAGGGTCTGGATCCAGATCTGCAGTTCCTCAATGGACCACTAGGTCCAAACCTGCAGTTCCTCTACTGACCACTAGGATCCGGATCCAGACCTGCAGTTCCTCAATGGACCACTAGGTCCAAACCTGCAGTTCCTCTACTGACCACTAGGATCCGGATCCAGACCTGCAGTTCCTCAATGGACCACTAGGTCCAAACCTGCAGTTCCTCTACTGACCACTAGGGTCCGAATCCAGACCTGCGGTTATCTCCTGTTGTATGGTTTCTTTCATTTCTGCATAGTGTTTTTGAGAGTTGTGAAAGGCCCAGTGCTGTTAAGGCCTCAACAAGACATATTTTCTTTAGAATACAATGATTCTGCTCTGTTGGCTCAGAGGTCCAAACAGCCCAGAACTGTCGCAGTCACTTAAGACCAAAAACAAACTTTGCTAACATAAATGTCTCTGACTGAATTCAGTTTTTTTTTTAAATAAAGTTGGCTCATCCACCAAAGTTCTCCAGTGTTCCCCAGCGTTCTTCACCAATGTTCTGCCTGTTGTTGTGGCTTTCTGATGGTCACTGCAGGACCCTCACTTTGTCTTTGGCCACTTCCAAAGTAATTTGGAGGTGTGTCGGAGTTCATTGTTAGGATTAGTTAGGACTAATCCAGTCTTCTAGTCAGACTAGTCTTGAGATGTTGCCACAAAATATCCACAGAAGGTTCTTTCACATTAAGTCATCTATTTTCCTGATACAAAGCAGCCGCACATCATGATGCTGCCACCCATGTTTCACAGTAGGGATGGTTGTTCTGAGCTCCAGTCTTGTTCCTGCAAACACAACCAGGATCATTATGACCAAAGAGTTCCCTAATCCTAATCCTACAGTCAAACCTGGAGAAAAAACATCACCTTATCACCTCTGGATGTCAAAAACTGCCCTCCTTTATGTCATTTTCTGGAGCTCTAGTTGCATTTTACCACCACAGATAGATTTAAAAAAAAAAACTCTGAACGTCTCTGGTTGCCATGGTGATAAGCTGTGTGTGTTGGTGTCTATGGTTGCCATGGCTGCATGGCTTCGATTTCAGGTGGGATTAGATAGAGGTGGAGCACTGAAACAGGAGGAGGTTTGCTGCAGTAGTGGAAGCAAAGCCTTCTGGGTAACAGTTGTGTTTGTCTCAGGTGGGCGCAGGTGTGTAAATAAGCACATTCACATGTTCACATGCACGCAGGTATTCATATAAGAGTCAGTGACAGCATAGAGGGGGCTGTTCACTCCCGGGTCACCCTGCTGAGGAGGCGGAGTTCACGTCGGACTCCGAACATGGAAGATCTTCACGTGACAGACCAGAATTCATCACAAACTCTGAAGCATCCGCAGCAGCAGCCAGCACTCAGATGTAGAACCACTTTTTCTAAGTTCAGGATTAGTGACGTTATAGAAACCTCCAAGCCACCAGGAGGCACTCTATCCACAAAGTCCTCAAAATCCAGAAATGTTGGAGCATCCTAAAAAAGAACATTTAAGAACTTGAATAAGTGAAACTGTGAATTAGACATGAAACAGCTGTAAATCTGGATTTTAATCAATTTTTTTAATCTAGTTTTCTATCCGTTTTTATCATGAATTTTGATCCCAAATGCCATCAAGTTTATGAAGTCAATAATTTTGTTTTCTTTTGTAAATTTGTGAGTTCATAAAATAACTAATTCTGTTTTTCCATCTTCTTACAAAGTTTATGGGTTTATAATTCAAAAGTTCTATGCTTTTCTTGTCTAAATTTGTAAGTTTAAAAAGTATGAAATTAAGAATTTCTTCATGTAAAGTTGCAGGTTTGTCAAATCAAAATTTGAAGAAAAAAACATGTTTACAAATGGTAGTTTCTGTTTCATCCATCCATTACATTTTTTAATACCCACATATTCATGTATAAGGTCGGAGTTCTACTGGAGTTCTTCCCAGCACACACCCGGGGGAACGCAGGAGTTCACCTGGACAGGTTACCTGTCCACCACAGGACCACGTAGACACAAACAACCAAACACTCACAGGCAAATTCAGAATCACCAACCAGCCTTGCTGGACTTGAGTGGACCGTATGAGGAAGTACCAGAGTACCCGGACAAGGTGTGAACCCCACATAGACAAAACCTGCCAGGCCGGGACTCAAACCAGGTGAAAGGCAGCAGAGCTGAACATGAAGCCACCATAGAAGGTTACTGCTCCTTCCTCACAGCCCTTGTATATTCAAAAATGGGTTTTTCAGCAAGCTCGACTTGAATCTGAACTTTATATTCACAAATCTACCTGATTTCTACTAGTTTAGGTTGTAAACAGTCAGAGATGAAATGTCCATCATGCTCTCGCCTCACAGATGTTTTTCATCTGTGAGCTTTCTCTTCTTCACTTCAGGGATGACCTCGAATTAATTGCTGCAGCAGGAAACAATAGTTTGTTTCCTGATTCCATCTTGCGTCCAGCCGTGGATTTATAATAACAATACACACACCTCTGTGAGGCTTCTTTAGTTTGTTAAAAAAGCTTTCTGGGAGTTATTTTGAAGTTTGGATTTAATCACCCGGCCTGAGACAACATGTGGTCTGGTGCATATCCGTATGTGACTCTGAATCTGCTGGATCCAGACCTGCAGTTCCTCTACTGACAACGAGGGTCCAAATCCAACTGACAACTATCAACTATCAAACAATCCAACAAGCAAACCAAAAAAAAACACCAAACAAAAAACCAACAAATGAACCAACAAACAAACCAACAAATGAACCAACAAAAAAACCAACAAACAAACCAACAAACTAACCAACAAAAAAACCTACAAACAAAAAACGAACCAACAAACGAACCAACAAACTAACCAACAAACTAACTCACAAATGAACCAAAAAACTAACCAACAAAAAAACCAACAAGCTAAGTAGCAAACAAATAAATGAACCAAAAAACTAACCAACAAACAAACCAACAAACAAACCAACAGAAAAAAACCTACAAATGAACACACAAACAAACTACCAAACAAACCAACAAATGAACCAACAAACGAACCAACAAACTAACCAATAAATGAACCAACAAACTAACTAAAAAACTAACCAACAAATGAACCAACAAACAAACCAAAAAACTAACCAACAAAAAAACCAACAAACAATAAACAAACCAACAAACTAACCAACAAAAAAACCAATGAACAAAACAACAAACAAACCAACAAATGAACCAACAAAAGAACCAACAAACAAACCAACAAACTAACCACCAAACAAACCAAAAAACTAACCCACAAACAAGCGAACCAAAATACAAACCAACAAACAAACCAACAAACCAACAAACAAACCAACAAACTAACCAACAAATGAACCAACAAATGAACCAACAAATGAACCAACAAACTAACCACCAAACAAACCAAAAAACTAACCCACAAACAAGCGAACCAAAATACAAACCAACAAACAAACCAACAAACCAACAAACAAACCAACAAACTAACCAACAAATGAACCAACAAACAAACCAACAAACGAAACAACAAACAAACCAACAAGCTAAGTAACAAACAAATAAACGAACCAACAAACAAACCAAAACACAAACCAACAAACTAGCCAACAAACTAACCAACAAACAAACCAACAAACAAACAAAAAACGAACCAACAAACTAACCAACAAACAAACAAAAAACGAACCAACAAACTAACCAACAAGCTAAGTAACAAACCAACAAACAAACCAACAAACTAACCAACAAATGAACCAACAAACAGACCAACAAACTAACCAACAAACAAACCAACAAAAAAAACAACAAACTAACCAACAAATGAACCAACAAACGGACCAACAAGCTAAGTAACAAACCAACAAACAAACCAACAAACTAACCAACAAATGAACCAACAAACGGACCAACAAGCTAGGTAACAAACCAACAAACAAACCAACAAACAAACCAACAAACTAACCAACAAATGAACCAACAAACAAACCAACAAAAAAAACAACAAACTAACCAACAAATGAACCAACAAACGGACCAACAAACTAACCAACAAATGAACCAACAAACTAACCAACAAACGAACTAATAAACAAACCAACAAATGAACCAACAAACTAACCAACAAATGAACCAACAAACTAACCAACAAATGAACCAACAAAAAAACCAACAAATGAACCAACAAACAAACCAACAAACAAACCAACAAACTAACCAACAAATGAACCAACAAACAAACCAACAAATGAACCCACAAACGAACCAACAAACAATCCAACAAACAAGCAAACCAAAAAACAAACCAACAAGCTAAGTAACAAACTAACCAACAAAATAACCAACAAATGAACCAACAAACAAACCAATAAAAAAAACAACAAACTAACCAACAAACTAACCAACAAAAAAACCTACAAAC
The DNA here is from genome assembly GCA_014839995.1 of Xenentodon cancila. Lineage (NCBI taxonomy): Eukaryota > Metazoa > Chordata > Actinopteri > Beloniformes > Belonidae > Xenentodon > Xenentodon cancila. The sequence goes on from CM026205.1 coordinate 865,201, forward strand.
AAAAAACGAACCAACAAACGAACCAACAAACAAACCAACAAACTAACCAACAAACAAACCAACAAACTAACCAACAAAAAAACTTACAAACAAAAAACGAACCAACAAACGAACCAACACACTAACCAACAAATTAACCCACAAATGAACCAAAAAACTAACCAACAAACAAGCGACCAAAAAAAAAAACCAACCAATAAACCAACAACCTAAGTAACAAACCAACAAGCAAACCAAAAAATTAACCAAAAAACTAACCAACAAACGAACCAACAAGCTAAGTAACAAACTAACCAACAAACAAACCAACAAACCAACAAACAAACCAATAAACAAACCAAAAACTAACCAACAAACAAACCAACAAACTAACCAACAAAAAAACCTACAAACAAAAAACGAACCAACAAACTAACCAACAAACAAACCAACCAGCTAAGTAACAAACCAACAAATGAACCATCAAACTAACCAACAAATGAACCAACAAACAAACCAACAAACAAGCGAACCAAAAAACAAACCAACAAACAAGCGAACAAGCTAAGTAACAAACAAACCAACAAGCTAAGTAACAAACTAACCAACAAACTAACCAACAAGCTAAGTAACAAACAAACCAACAAGCTAAGTAACAAACAAACCAACAAACAAACCAACAAGCTAATTAACAAACCAACAAGCAAACCAATAGAGAAAAAAACCCAAAAAACCAACAAATGAACACACAAACTAACCAACAAACTAACCAACAAACAAACCAACAAACTAACCAACAAATGAACCAACAAACTAACCAACAAATTAACCAACAAACAAACCAACAAACTAACCAACAAATGAACCAACAAACAGACCAACAAACTAACCAACAAATGAACCAACAAATGAACCAGCAAACAAACCAACAAACTAACCAACAAATGAACCAACAAACAAACCAAAAAACTAACCAACAAAAAAACCAACAAACAATAAACAAACCAACAAGCTAAGTAACAAACCAACAAACAAACCAACAAATGAACCCACAAACAAACCAACAAACAAGCGAACCAACAAACTAACCAACAAACAAACCAACAAACTAACCAACAAAAAAACCTACAAACAAAAAACAAACCAACAAACTAACCAAAAAACTAACCCACAAATGAACCAAAAACTAACCAACAAACAAACCAACAAACAAACCAACAAGCTAATTAACAAACCAACAAGCAAACCAATAGAAAAAAAACCAAAAAACCAACAAATGAACACACAAACTAACCAACAAACTAACCAACAAACAAACCAACAAACAAACCAACAAACTAACCAACAAATGAACCAACAAACTAACCAACAAATGAACCCACAAACAAACCAACAAACTAACCAACAAACAAACCAACAAACTAACCAACAAATGAACCAACAAACTAACCAACAAATGAACCCACAAACAAACCAACAAACAAGCGAACCAAAAAACAAACCAACAAACAAACCAACAAGCTAATTAACAAACTAACCAACAAACTAACCAACAAACTAACCAACAAATGAACCAACAAACTAACCAACAAATGAACCCACAAACAAACCAACAAACAAGCGAACCAAAAAACAAACCAACAAACAAACCAACAAGCTAATTAACAAACTAACCAACAAACTAACCAACAAACTAACCAACAAACTAACCAATAAATAAACAACAAACTAAACAACAAACAAACCAACAAACTAACCAACAAAAAAACCTACAAACAAAAAACAAACCAACAAACTAACCAAAAAACTAACCCACAAATGAACCAAAAACTAACCAACAAACAAACCAACAAACAAACCAACAAGCTAATTAACAAACCAACAAGCAAACCAATAGAAAAAAAACCAAAAAACCAACAAATGAACACACAAACTAACCAACAAACTAACCAACAAACAAACCAACAAACAAACCAACAAACTAACCAACAAACAAACCAACAAACAAACCAACAAGCTAATTAACAAACCAACAAGCAAACCAATAGAAAAAAAAACCAAAAAACCAACAAATGAACACACAAACTAACCAACAAACTAACCAACAAACAAACCAACAAACAAACCAACAAACTAACCAACAAATGAACCAACAAACTAACCAACAAATGAACCCACAAACAAACCAACAAACTAACCAACAAACAAACCAACAAACTAACCAACAAATGAACCAACAAACTAACCAACAAATGAACCCACAAACAAACCAACAAACAAGCGAACCAAAAAACAAACCAACAAACAAACCAACAAGCTAATTAACAAACTAACCAACAAACTAACCAACAAACTAACCAACAAACTAACCAACAAACAAACCAATAAAAAAACAACAAACTAAACAACAAACAAACCAACAAACTAACCAACAAAAAAACCTACAAACAAAAAACAAACCAACAAACTAACCAAAAAACTAACCCACAAATGAACCAAAAACTAACCAACAAACAAACCAACAAACAAACCAACAAGCTAATTAACAAACCAACAAGCAAACCAATAGAAAAAAAACAAAAAACCAACAAATGAACACACAAACTAACCAACAAACTAACCAACAAACAAACCAACAAACTAACCAACAAATGAACCAACAAACTAACCAACAAATAAACCAAGAAACTAACCAACAAACGAACCAACAAATGAACCAACAAATGAACCAACAAACAAACCAACAAACTAAACAACAAATGAACCAACAAACAATAAACAAACCAACAAGCTAAGTAACAAACCAACAAACTAACCAACAAACAAACCAACAAACTAACCAACAAATGAACCAACAAACAAACCAAAAAACTAAACAACAAATGAACCAACAAACAATAAACAAACCAACAAGCTAAGTAACAAACCAACAAACTAACCAACAAATTAACCAACAAACCAACAAACAAACTAACCAACAAATGAACCAACAAATGGACCAACAAACAAACCAAAAAACTAACCAACAAAAAAACCAACAAACAATAAACAAACCAACAAGCTAAGTAACAAACCAACAAACAAACCAATGAACAAAACAACAAACAAACCAACAAATGAACCAACAAATGAACCAAAAACAAACCAACAAACCAACAAACTAACCAACAAACAAACCAAAAAACTAACCCACAAACAAGAGAACCAAAATACAAACCAACAAAAAAACCAACCAACAAACTAACCAACAAACTAACCAACAAATGAACCAACAAACATACCAACGAAACAACAAACAAACCAACAAGCTAAGTAACAAACAAATAAACAAACCAACAAACAAACCAACAAACCAACCAAAACACAAACCAACAAACAAACAAAAAACGAACCAACAAACTAACCAACAAATGAACCAACAAACAATCCAACAAACAAGCGAACCAAAAAACAAACCAACAAACAAACAAAAAACGAACCAACAAACTAACCAACAAACAAACAAAAAACGAACCAACAAACTAACCAACAAACTAACCAACAAATGAACCAACAAACTAACCAACAAACAAGCCAACAAGCTAAGTAACAAACCAACAAACTAACCAACAAACGAACCAACAAACTAACCAACAAATGAACCAACAAACAAACCAACAAAAAAAACCAACAAACTAACCAACAAATGAACCAACAAATGGACCAACAAACTAACCAACAAACTAACCAACAAAAAACCAACAAACCAACGAATGAACAAAACAACCAACAAACCAACAAATGAACCAACAAACTAACTAACAAACTAACCAACAAACAAACCAACAAACCAACAAATTAACAAAACAACCAACAAACCAACAAATGAACCAACAAACTTACTAACAAACTAACCAACAGACAAACCAACAAACAAACAAAAAACGAACCAACAAACTAACCAACAAATGAACCAACAAACGAACCAACAAACTAACCAACAAACTAACCAACAAACTAACCAACAAACGTCTCTCCTCTGCTTTCGGCAGTGGCCGTATCTCCTCTGTCTTTCCTCCACCTCTTCCATCTTCAGTTTTTCAGTTCCTGCAGTGGGGATTCGAGCTAATTACCCCGGATGACGGGCTGACCTGCGCTGGCAAGCAGAGGAGGCATTAACATGCCATGATGCAAATGAAATGTGTCCCTGCGCCTCTCTGCAACTCGGCTTATCAAAAAATGATGACCCCGGGCTAATGATCAGCGAGCAGGCCCCCACCGGGGACCAGCCATTGTTCTGTCAGAGGTTTTTACATTAAAGATGGATGTTGGAGAGGAGCGTGTAGGAGGAAGTGGGCCGGTTGACTTGGGTTCTGACCTCTTAAATCTTCACCTCCAGTGTTTCTCTGCTTCCTTTCATCCCGCAGCGTCTTGACTCGGCTGCAGGGCCCGACAGTGTGGGGGTCCAACAGGGACGTGACCTGCTCATCGCCCACCTGACTCCATAATCACAACATGACACCGGAGCGAGACAAAGAGTGGTAAACAATGAGGATGGTCTTCGTGGAAACCCCAGCCCCATCTGTTCTCTGCTAACGACCTCTGCCTACTCGTACTCTGTTTTAATTAAACCAACACACACCTGAGAACGCGTCCAGTTCAGACCAGTTCACAGCACAGGTTCCCAGTCTAATCTGAGGGAACTTCATTGGATCAAACTGGAGCATCAAGTGTCTTCAGGTAGGCCTTGTCATTATTCAGTCATTTATTTAACAAAACTCCAGCCAAGATGGACAAATGAAATCCAGTGAGCGTTCCCAAGTACCCCCTTACTGCTTCCAGTAGGATGTAAGAAGTGCAGCCAGCTGTTGATCATCAGCAGGTGTGCAGGCCTCTAGAAAAGCAGATGTTTTGGCAGTTTGCTTCAGAATAGACACAATGCCAAGAGGGTTACACATCCACAATTACAGAATCAACTGTTGCTGCTTATGAATCTGGAAAGAGTTTAAAAACCTAAAAGCCAGGAGAGCAGGACGTGCCGCAGAGAAGTGGTTAATAGGAGAAGGTGAAAAGGAGGAGGAGAAGGAGAAAGATGGTTATGAGTGGCAAACATTGAAGACAGCTGTCAAACCTCCAGGTCGCACTGTTCCCTTTTCAGAGGAAACAAGAATAGGCAGGTCAGTCAGAAGGAATGGAAGATCATCAGCGAGCATCATAATAGGTTGTGGTGTCTGAGCTAAGGTAGCTTTAAACCGAATAAAAACCATAAACGTCCATGTTTGGAAGGACCAGAGGTGAAAACGTGAGAGCTCCGGTCCGAACCAGGACTCTGCAGGGATTAAACACTTAGATGTTCCTCTGAATGAGACAGAACAGACACACCTCCAGGCAGAGCGAGCTTCACTGTAACAGGACACAGAGAGAGAGAGAGACGCTGGAGGTCATGAGTGCACCTCTGGAGGACTCAGAGGATGAAAGTCTGAACTTCTGCTGCTGGGATTCAGTCACGAGTGATTTCAGACCACTGAAGAGCCAAGGACACAATCGCCATAATTCAGCTGGAGACCTGGGGGGCTGGATTTACCCCCCCCCCCTATTTACACTCTACTCAGTGATAATTGAAAAACGGCGGTGTGACTTCAGTAGATGGGAGGGCAGAATAAAGCAGCTTGTTTACTATCGGGTTGTTGTGGGTTGCTGGAGCCCCCAGAACCACCCAACTCGACGATTGACCACATCACACGTTAAACTCCTGCACGCCATATCCGGCCCTGCACCTCATTTTATCTGGCAAAGACAGTTACAACCTCTCTGCACTGCTTTTGGAGACAAACGTGGACCGTGACGCCACGTTCCACCACTACATCACTGTGGTATCTCAGATTTCGTCCTTTCATACAGCAGTTTTGTTCGTGCCCAGCCAACATTCAATGTCCCTCTGTGGTCTGAAAACTGGGGCCCATATGGGATTGATCCCTGCTTCTGTGTTGGTCCAATGGATGGTGGATGACAGAACACCACCTTCAGCTAAACCACTCCAGGAACGAACCCGAGACCAAAGACCACACCCCTCATTATACATAAATCTGTTGCATTACATAATTTTACAGGATGAGGTACAAATGCAGTTGTCATGGACGTGGAATCTAACAGAGAGCAAATCTGTCTTTTGTATCAGACTGTAAATATGTGCATCTCCGGGTCTGGAAGGGCGCCGCTGCTGCTGCCGGGTCTGGAAGGGCGCCGCTGCTGCCGCCGCTGCTGCCGCCGGGTCTGGAAGGGCGCCGCTGCTGCTGCCGGGTCTGGAAGGGCGCCCATGGATGGGCGTAAACTAACGTTAGTGAACATTGTAGGGCTACACTAAACTAGCTAGCTTCTGCTAACTAAGCTGAGGTGGGCGTGGAGAGACCCGTGGCGAGAGCAGCTTAGAAGCTGAGCTGCAGACTCTGTTCCGCATCCCGGTCAGATTCTGTGCTCGACACAACCGGGACAGAACCCCGAGTCCTCTGGCCCGCCGCCAGACTCGCCGTGGTCTCTCCTTGCAGTCGATTGGCTGCTGAGTTCAGGCCTCTGTGGACGGAGCGTTCAGGGAACAAACAGCAACGTTCATGTTTCCGTATCAGCGCTGTGACACGAAGACGTCTCCTTGACCCAGAGCTGGTGGACTTGTCCTCCTCCCCCCACCTCCAGGTCCATTTGGGTCTTCGGGGCCCCCGGACCCTGACTGACTGATTAATGGACTGGACGCCAGTCAGCGGATGAGATTAGAAGAACGCCGCCTCCTCATCTGGGGATGCTGCTGCAAACAGAAACATCCAACAGCCCCCGTGCCAACTGCCCCCCCCCACCCACCCTGGAATCTCATACATTGGGGAAATTAACGGTGGGATGGAGGAGGATGGGGAGGGGGTGAAGGCGGACTGCTTGCCAAGCCATCTGAGATCTTCCTCCTCCTCTCCCTCCTTTTTCGATTTTGTTTGTGCCCGATGCCGATTCCCCGGCCGGAGTTTTTCGGCTCGGCGTCAAATCCCCGCCGTCCTCACGGATTCTCCACATCTCATTACAGTCAATGAGGCTGCAAAGACTTTTAGATCAAAGTGAAAAACTTCAGCTGCTCAAGTAGGCAGGAGGCTTGTTTTAACCGAGGAGGGGCGTTTATTTCCTGCCAAACCGCGAAGAGCCGTCCAGGAACGGCCTTAAAACACAGTCGTGAACGCGCCCAGAGGAAACTCTTCCAGCTTCCACACTTACAGTCATGACGGACATTAGCGCCTTCGGTTTTGTCCAACAGCGTCACAGAAATCCTCTGATCTTCATGGGTGTTAATATCAGACAAAGACAACCTCTGATGAACAACATCTAACTTTCATATTTAACAACAAACCTTTGCACATCGCTGTATTTAGAGCATATCTTGATGAAACAGAGCCAATCATTAGTAAAGACATAAAAACAGTTAAGGTCCAGGTTAAATTCATTTATATAGCACATTTAGAAAATAACAAAGTTGACTAAGGTCATAATTAAAACAATAAAAGAATGTATAAATCACAAAGCACGAAAACGTAATAAAGAGCGTTAAATACACATAAAATAGAAAAAGCAGTCCGGTATCTGTCACCAAACAGAAGAGTGATATTTTTAAAAATGATTTAAACATATCGGAAGTCTGAAGTCATGCAAAAGTAAGATGTGTTGTGGAAAACCTAGTAAGACCTCGGTGTAAAACGTTCTAACCACGGGGTGACGATCCGGACTACGACTTCCCTAGATTATCACCAATAAAGACGTGAGAGAAGATCCAAGTTTAGTAGACTTTAGCAGTTGCATCCAAGTGGGTCCAACATACATGAGGCGTCTCCATGCAGAAGTGACAACGTCTCAGTTTCCACAGTAATTTGAAGACCTCAGAACAACAAAGACTAAACAATAACAAGTCATCGTAACGAATCGTTTGTGAGCAGGAAATCAAGGACCAACTACAGTCTGCACAACCCGAACTACACGAAGGCCGCAGAAGGTCCAAAAGACCACATATGAGTCTGACCACCGCTCAGGTCACAGACTGAGACTTTCCATCACTTCCAGGGTGGAACCGCAAAAGCTCCATCACCTTCATGTTTTTAACGTTGGTCATCTGGCCTGTTGACCGCGGCGGTCTGACTGGTGTAGATGTGCAGTAGGAGCCCCCCGTCATGTGATCCCGCTGCTTTGTGAAAGTTGAAGACGAGCTGCTGACTAGTTGCAGAGAAGATTGATCTGAACCAGCGTGGAGCGGTAGGGTCCAAACGAGAGGTGAAAAAACCTCATTGACTCTTTCCAAGGCTTCACCTTGGCAATAACCCATGGGTGGAGCTGGACTTTACCACCACGGCACTAATCTGTTTAGATGTCTCAAGACATCTGTCAAAGATCACTCTTACGTTTCTGATGGCAGAGCAACCACATGAGACCACAGATGTCAGCACAATATTAAACAATATTTTTAAAAACATTACAACACAGCTGAAAAAATTGTAATTACTCAGATTGTGGTTCTTCAACCCTGGTCCTCAGGAACTTTTTTTAGATGTTTTCCTGCTCAAACTCATCTGATTAATCCACCATCAGCTGGTCCTCCCCATCTACACGAGTCTGTCAAAGGTCTACTAATCTGGAAAGGTGTGATGGAGCACAGAATCATCTAGAACATGCAGGACAGAGGATCCCGAGGACCAGGGTTGAGGAACACTGATTTGGATCATTTTCATCTTCAAAGAAAGAATGCTCAACGATGACTTCGAGCTCATGTAGGATCTTGATCTTGTCCTGGGTTTTCCAGTGAAGTATTGTACTTGTGTGAAGTATGTGAGGACTTCCTGCAGCGCTGCTGTAAATAAGCGGCGGTCTGGCTGCATATATGCACGACGGCATGTAGGACACGAATCCTCGGGGCTTCCAAGTTTAACGTATTCATCTCTCCGGATCTGCAGCTCATTTCTAAGTCGGCAACGGATGTCCGGGGCAGGACTCCCTGGTCCTCAGCATGAATAAATTGACCGGGTCGCAGGAAATGTGTCGTAATGAGGGCGAGTCGATGTCGGGTGTTGATCCCTGAGCCCTCGCCGTGACCCGCCGTGCAGGCACGGATTCAGACACGTAGACAGAGACTTTTTTACCAGACTTACCTCTGCTGCTGGATGGTTTTATTTTAATCTGTCACATCTGACATCAAGATCAAAAACATTTTTAAAAAGTAGTGAGTCTCTCACAAGAGCTCTTACTGAAGAAATTAGTGGGTCCTCCCACTTCACAGCTCAGATGACTGACAGCGTAACCCACCAATCACCAGGAAGAGAGCAGGGACATTTAACTGAAGTCTGATACTCAGAGTTGAACCTCCAACCTTCAGTGTCCAACCTGCAGACACGTGAGAGCTCACCGTCATCGAGCAATCCGTCCGTCCATCCGTCCGTCCATCCGTCCGTCCATCCATCCGGAACCCAGTGGTCAGTAGAGGAACTGCAGGTCTAGAGCTGGACCCTCGTGGTCAGTAGAGGAACTGCAGGTCTGGATCCGGACCCTAGTGGTCAGTAGAGGAACCGCAGGTCTAGAGCTGGACCCTAGTGGTCAGCAGAGGAACCGCAGGTCTGGATCCGGACCCTAGTGGTCAGCAGAGGAACCGCAGGTCTGGATCCGGACCCTAGTGGTCAGCAGAGGAACCGCAGGTCTGGATCCAGACCCTAGTGGTCAGCAGAGGAATCGCAGGTCTGGATCCGGACCCTAGTGGTCAGCAGAGGAACCGCAGGTCTGGATCCGGACCCTAGTGGTCAGCAGAGGAACCGCAGGTCTAGAGCTGGACCCTAGTGGTCAGCAGAGGAATCGCAGGTCTGGATCCGGACCCTAGTGGTCAGCAGAGGAACCGCAGGTCTGGATCCGGACCCTAGTGGTCAGTAGAGGAACCGCAGGTCTAGAGCTGGACCCTAGTGGTCAGCAGAGGAATCGCAGGTCTGGATCCGGACCCTAGTGGTCAGCAGAGGAATCGCAGGTCTGGATCCGGACCCTAGTGGTCAGTAGAGGAACCGCAGGTCTAGAGCTGGACCCTAGTGGTCAGCAGAGGAATCGCAGGTCTGATAACATTGGGACGTTATGATGATGATAATGTGTTTGTCCGCTCTGTTCAGCATGTATACAGACTCTTGTGCGATGGGGCTGGTTCTCCTCCAAGGTTCAGAAGAAGAGGAGGAGAGGTCTTCTCCAATCTCTCCCTCCTCAGATCCCAGAGCTCACCTCCTCCATCCCTCCATCCAAACCCCTGCTGCACTCAGCATCTGCTCAGACTATGAATAAATGAAGGCCCCTCCCCCGCTGACGGAGGCCCGTCTTAATTGCGGGTGAAAGCCGGCTCTTCTCCCTGCTAATTAGCAGATTGCGGCGTTAAATGATTCAAAAAGTCAGGGCTTATACGGCCGCTGCCGATCATCACTTATTCAGACGGCGAGCGGCGCTCTGCGCGCGCACCGGCGCCCGAGGAAAATGAATTTAGTCCAATTAGCAGCCGCTGTCAGCGCGCATCACCGTCCCCGTCCTCAGGACTCGTCTTTAAAAAGTAATGCTCTGATTTTGTCCTCTGGTTTTGTTATAGCTGATGTTCGCTGGAGGGAAACGGAGCAAACGTAAAGAGATGCTGCGACGCGACACACACACACACACACACACACACACACACACACACACACACACACACACACTCAGTGATGGATGAGGGCCAGCTCCAGTTGCCAGCAAAGTTATGAGGAAGAATCTGGATGAGTCTCTGAGCTCAGTCTGAGATACAAAAAAAGTTTGATCACAGAATAAAATGTAAATAAAAACAGAACAGAAATGTCATAAGGACATATTAAACTCACAATAGAGAAAACACCAAAGGATATGTTTTCTCCTGATTCAAGATTCTGAGGAAATCTTCAGCTTCAGCGACCTGACTCTAGACTGTTTGGTTCCTGTAGACCTCCCTGACCTGACTAAGGGATTAGATGGTCTTGCGATGGCCTCCAGTAAAACTGAGAAACCTTGGAGTTATTTTGATCAGGATTTCTCATTTAAACAGCAGATTAATCAGGTTTGGAAGACTGTGTGTTTCCACCTCCGTAATATCACAAAGATCAGGAGCATCCTCTCCCAGAGTGATGCTGGAAAACTAATTCATGCATTCGTATCTTCTAGACTAGATTACTGTAACGTGTTGTTGGCTGGATGTCCAAGTAATTCTCTGAAGATCCTCCAGATGATCCAAAATGCAGCAGCGTGAGTGCTGACAGGAACCAACAAGAGAGACCACGTCTCTCCAGTTTTAGCTTCCCTCCATCGGCTCCCCGGAAAACTCAGAATCCAGTTCAAAATTTTATTACTGGCATATAAAGTCCAAAATGGCCTAGCGCCGCGATATTTGCAAGACCTGATAGAACCGTACGTTCCTAATAGAGCTCTCCGTTCTCAGGGTGCAGGTTTACTCGTAGTTCCTAGAAGATCCAGATGTAGATCTGGAGGACGGGTCTTCTGTTATCAGGAACCATCACTCTGGAACCAACTTCCAGTTTGGGTGAAGGAGGCTGATACCACCTCCACCTTTAAAACTAAACTTAAAACATTTCTGTTTAATAAAGCATATAGTTAGTGTACATTTAGTACCTTAATGTGTCAGGGCCAGTAGTCAAAGCTGCAGCTGCAGGACCAGATTAGAGCAGCTCATCTTAAACAGCTTCGGTGTAGATATGCTGCTATAGGCCTCTGCTGCAGGGGGGCACCAACATGATCCACTGAGTGGTGCCTTTCACCTCCTCTGTTTCTCTTTGCCTTCTCTGTCTCTTCTTCACCTCAACCCTCATTTATTAACAATATCCCATAAACTTAATTGTGGTCCATTGTTCTGGTAGTTTTTTGTGCTTGTCTGGTCCTTCTTTTCCTCTTCTGTGCATGTCCTGCAGACCAGAACCTCAGGAGCTGCTTGCTGACCTGCAGTTCCACCTCTGACCATCCCAGTGTCTGCCTCCACCTGTCTGTGTGGATGTCTGTTGGATACTTGCTGACATCCCGACCTGCAGTCCTCATCCCCTTGTATCACCGTCTATCCATATATCACCCAGATACACAGAAGTCTAATTGGACTACTGATGATAGTTACTATTGTATCCTGTCTCGTACCTTTGACGGTGTCTCTATGTCTCTATTCTTTCTTATTTCTTGCTCTACCCGGCTGGTCTTCAGCAGGAGGGTCCCCCCTCATGATCCAGGTCCTGGTCCAGGTTTCTTCCCTCTTAAAGGGGAGTTTTTCCTGCCGTTGTTTATGTAATAATTGATCAGGGTCATGTTCTGGTCTCTGGAAAGATCCTGGAGACAAGTTGGATTTTAACCGACATGATATAAATAAAACTGAATTGATCTGAATACTCATAAATTGAAGAATGTTAATCGTGTCACTAGTTAACTTACATTGTTAATTTTAAAGGATCACTTTAGAAATGTTTAGTGTAAAAAGCAAATATTAACAAAAAAACGTTTCACTTTTTGCATTTTATCAGACAAACTCATGCATATTTAATTTTAGTTAACTTTTAATTCTAGATTGTTTACAGAATTTTAATATATTTTAATTACTCGACAAAATTGCAGAATCCCATTTGCTGTCTTCTGTGGCTCCACTGCAGCGTTTTAGCTCATTTATTAAAGTAAAATCAGATTTATTTATTTATTTTTTCATTTGAATGTCTTCAGCACGGTTTTGTCTTTCATTCCCTGATGTGTGGCATGTTCTAAAGCTTCAGTCTGGTTCTGCGAGGTTCAGATGGTCTCCGGATCGAGCTTCTTCTTTTCCCTCCGTTTTCCTGCCGCCCCGTCTTCAAACGCCGTAGAGTCACGTAGAGAAGTCTAATCGCAGCAGCGCGCGGAGGCACTCCGGAGACGACAGATGTTTGAGCAGAGACAATTAATTAACGAGCTTTGGAAACCCGAGGGGGACGTCACGGTCACGGAGATCTGGTTCTGATCCGGTTCTGATCCGGTGGATCCGGCTGTGCTGACTGTTAGTTCCACCACTGACCACAACTCTTTTTACTCTTTTTATTCATTTTAGTTATTTAGTTAGGTTTGTGTGAAAACATGATTAAAATCATTTGATAGTGTTTAATATCAGACCTCACATGAAGACCAACACATAACTTTATTCACTCATTTATTGACAAACAAAATGTGACCAAAAGGAAATATTAACGTAGGCAGAATGAAGTACCCCCAGATTCAACAACGTCAAAAAAATAAAAGCTTTGTTTGTGTTCTGTTGTATTGGTTTTTCCTTTGTTTGCATATTTAATAGAGCAGAGAAAGAGCAGGAATGAAAAGACAAGACAGTGACGGGTGCAGTTTGGTGACTGTGACGTGTGTTTGCATGCAATTATTACATAAACAACAGCAGGTAAAAACTCCTCTTTAAGAGGGAAGAAACCTGGACCAGGACCTGGATCATAAGGGGGAAGAAACCTGGACCAGGACCTGGATCATAAGGGGGAAGAAACCTGGACCAGGACCTGGATCATAAGGGGGAAGAAACCTGGACCAGGACCTGGATCATAAGGGGGGACCCTCCTGCTGAAGACCAGCCGGGTAGAACAGGAAACGGGATCATATATGTACACACATTTACATGACACCATGAAGACACAAAGCAGTTTTCAGAAAAAACCCTTATAAGTGGACATTAACCCGAAGAGGATGTTTGATTCATAAGGTTTCAGAGGAGGCTTTAGAGGTTTCAGGGGATGTATTTTTCTGTAAATCAGCAGGCTTTTCTCTAATTCTTTTATCTCAAGATGTTTGTGTAAACTTGTAATGTAATGCTACTCCGGCTTCGTCTCACCGTGCAAAAACATGCCTGTTAGGTTGATTGGTGATTCTAAATTGCCCGTAGGGGTGAGCGTGCACGGTTGTTTGTCTCTGTAAGTGGCCCTGTGATGGACTGGCCTTAGGTCAGATGTTCAAGTCCATGACAGTAATATTAGAAGAAGACTGAAGGACAGTTTGGCCAGTAGAGTTTCCAGGAGAAACCTCTTCTGTCTTAAATGAATGTGAAAGCCCAACTGAGGTTCACAAAATCTGAACAAACCAGCAGACTTCTGGAACCTACAGATGAGCCGAGGAATCTGCTCAACCACAGTTAATTCAGAAACCGCTAAAAGCTGCTGGCTAGGCCTGAGATGTTTGATCTTCATGTCCAGAACCATGTCTGGAGGCAACTAAACACAGCATTCCAGCAGAAACATCTCAGACCCACTTGTAAAGCCCAGTGGTGGAGGGATGAAGTGGTGTGAAAAAGAATGGAATCATCAAGAGATGATGATGTCAAGCTGGAATCTTCCTGTAGTTGCTCCTGAAGGTGGATCTGGAAGCTGTCATCAGAATGAACAGGTCTTGGTCTGGATGTGGGCGGAAGCCAGAGGGCGGTTTGTTTGGGAACAGCTTCGATTCCCCGCTGAATATTCATCACCACCTGCAGTGTTTACCAAGCTTCAAAGCTGCTGCGTGCATCTGTTGGGTTCACGTTCAGGCGGCTCGGTCTCGTCGTCCTTCAACCCGAACATTGGCCAGAACGTTGACCTGAAGACCTGTGAAGACCTTCTCTGAATCCATCTTCCATCCTTCCATCTGTCCGTCAGGATGAAACAAGTGAGTCATTATGGCGGCCTGATTCCACCCTCCTCCCGAAACGTGTGGGAGTTTTTAATAATGTGGAGAGAAGAACGTGTCATCGGGGGACTAGTTTGGCTTTTCATCAATCTGCCGTTTCCTTTTTCTTTTTGGTGGTTGTTGTTCTCCCTCTCGCCCACACACACAGAAACACTCATCCAGAGATCCAGAACAAAGCTGTCTTATTGTACTGCAGCTTAAAAAGCAGCTCTTGTTTTGTGGAGGTCTCGCAGGAAACTTGGACTGGAGAGAGGTGGATGTTTTTCCAGAAGAAGCTCTGGGAATATTATGAAATCTCTTTGTTATGCACGGCTAAGTCTCACCCGTCTCTCTTTTTCCTTTTTATCACATCACATATGAGAGTCGGGACATGTGAAAGACCAACACAAAGCTTTTTATCGGTAAACAGCAGAAACAAAACTGCTTTTGTAAAAGATTAGCCAGTTTTCATAACAACTGGAGGAACTCGTTCATCATATTAATTAAAAAAAGGAATGCAGAAAAATGATGTTTGAACTTGTTTTTTAAGCAAAAGAGAAAGGAAAACACTTAGCTGTAAAGGTGGATGCGCCAGACGGTTACGGTGTTCCACATCAGCCAGCGGTGAGGACGTCACGCGGCGCGTTTCTATCCTGATTTAGGCTCAAAGCGAATACGAGCGTCAGCATGATACATGACGAGACCACTAACTAACCACTAAAGTCACTGTTCAGTCCTGACCTCAAACATTAAAACTCACATTATACCAACACAGTTCACCATCAATTACCAGCTAAAGCCGAAGTTCAGGTAACACTAGTGAAGTCTAACCTGCTAAAAGTTACTGTCAGTGGAGCTCCGCAAGTCCAGGTTACTTCTATTAGTCCAGGTTTCAGCTCCACCAGTCCTGGTTTAAGATCCACTATTCCTGGTTTCAGCTCCACTAGTCCTGGTTTCAGCTCCACCAGTCCTGGTTTAAGATCCACTATTCCTGGTTTCAGCTCCACTAGTCCAGGTTTCAGCTCCACCAGTCCTGGTTTCAGCTCCACTAGTCCTGGTTTCAGCTTCCCTAGTCCTGGTTTCAGCTCCACAATTCCAGGTTTCAGCTCCACTAGTCCTGGTTTCAGCTCCACTATTCCTGGTTTCAGCTCCACTAGTCCAGGTTTCAGCTCCACTTGTCCAGGTTTCAGCTCCACTAGTCCTGATTTCAGCTTCCCTAGTCCTGGTTTCAGCTCCACAATTCCAGGTTTCAGCTCCACTAGTCCTGGTTTCAGCTCCACTATTCCTGGTTTCAGCTCCCCTAGTCTATGTTTCAGCTCCACTATTTTTAGGTGGCTCTACTAGTCCAGGTTTCAGCTCCACTAGTCCTGGTTTGAGCTCCACTATTCTATGTTCAGCTCCACTAGTCCAGGTTTCAGCTCCACTAGTCCAGGATTCAGTTCCACAATTCCAGGTTTCAGCTCCACTAGTCCTGGTTTCAGCTCCACTATTCCTGGTTTCAGCTCCCCTAGTCTATGTTTCAGCTCCACTATTTTTAGGTGGCTCTACTAGTCCAGGTTTCAGCTCCACTAGTCCAGGTTTCAGTTCCACTAGTCCAGGTTTCAGCTCCACTATTCCAGGTTTCAGCTCCACTAGTCCAGGTTTCAGCTCCACTATTCCAGGATTCAGCTTCACTATTCCTGGTTTCAGCTCCACTAGTCCTGGTTTCAGCTCCACTATTCCAGGATTCAGCTTCACTATTCCTGGTTTCAGCTCCCCTAGTCCTGGTTTCAGCTCCGCTATTCCAGGTTTCAGCTCCACTATTCCAGGTTTCAGCTCCCCTAGTCCTGGTTTCAGCTCCCCTAGTCCAGGTTTCACCTCCCCTAGTCCAGGTTTCAGCTCCACTATTCCAGGATTCAGCTTCACTATTCCTGGTTTCAGCTCCACTAGTCCAGGTTTCAGCTCCCCTAGTCCAGGTTTCAGCTCCACTATTCCCGGTTTCAGCTCCACTATTCCAGGTTTCAGCTCCACTAGTCCCGGTTTAAGCTCCACTAGTCCAGGTTTCAGCTCCACTATTCCAGATTTCAGCTCAACAATTCCAGGTATCAGCTCCACTATTCCAGGTTTCAGCTCCACAATTCCAGGTTTCAGCTCCTCTATTCCTGGTTTCAGCTCCCCTAGTCCTGGTTTCAGCTCCACAATTCCAGGTGTCAGCTCCACTTGTCCTGGTTTAAGCTCCACTACTCCTGGTTTCAGCTCCACTATTCCAGGATTCAGCTTCACTATTCCAGGTTTCAGCTCCACTATTCCCGGTTTCAGCTCCACTATTCCAGGTTTCAGCTCCAGTAGTCCTGGTTTCAGCTCCACTATTCCAGGTTTCAGTTCCACTAGTCCCGGTTTCAGCTACACTAGTCCTGGTTTCAGCTCCACTAATCCTGGTTTCAGCTCCACTATTCCAGGTTTCAGCTCCACTAATCCAGGTTTCAGCTCCACTAGTCCAGGTTTCAGCTCCACTACTCCTGGTTTCAGCTCCACTATTCCAGGATTCAGCTTCACTATTCCCGGTTTCAGCTACACTAGTCCTGGTTTCAGCTCCACTATTCCAGGTTTCAGCTCCAATATTCCAGGTTTCAGCTCCACTATTCCAGGTTTCAGCTCCACTAGTCATGGTTTCAGTTTCACTAGTCCTGGTTTCAGCTCCACTAGTCTCGGTTTTAGCTCCGCTATCCCAGGTTTCAGCTCCACTTTTCGCGGTTTCAGCTCCCCTAGTCCTGGTTTCAGCTCCCATAGTCCTGGTTTCAGCTGCACTAGTCCAGGTTTCAGCTGCACTAGTCCTGGTTTTAGCTCCCCTAGGCTGGGTTTTTAGCTCCGCTATCCCAGGTTTCAGCTCCACTAGTCCTGGTTTTAGCTCCCCTAGGCTGGGTTTTTAGCTCCACTAGTCCAGGTTTCAGCTCCGCTAGTCCAGGTTTCAGCTCCACTAGTCCAGGTTTCAGCTCCGCTAGTCCAGGTTTCAGCTCCACTAGTCCAGGTTTCAGCTCCACTAGTCCAGGTTTCAGCTCCACTAGTCCTGGTTTCAGCTGCACTAGTCCAGGTTTCAGCTGCACTAGTCCTGGTTTTAGCTCCCCTAGGCTGGGTTTTTAGCTCCACTATTCCAGGTTTCAGCTCCGCTAGTCCTGGTTTAAGCTCCGCTAGTCCTGGTTTCAGCTCCGCAAGTCCAGGTTTCAGCTCCGCTAGTCCAGGTTTCAGCTCCGCTAGTCCAGGTTTCAGCCCCACTAGTCCAGGTTTCAGCTCCACTAGTCCAGGTTTCAGCTCCATTAGTCCTTGTTTCAGCTCCACTAGTCCAGGTTTCATCTTCACTATTTTTGGTTTCAGCACCATCAGTCCAGGATTCAGTTCCACTTTTCCAGGTTTCAGCTCCACTAATCCTGGTTTCAGCTCCACTAGTCCTGGTTTCAGCTCCACTAGTCCTGGTTTCAGCTCCACTAGTCCTGGTTTAAGCTCCATTAGTCCTGGTTTCAGCTACACTATTCCAGGTTTTAGCTCCATTAGTCCTGGTTTCAGCTCCACT
Source organism: Xenentodon cancila (assembly GCA_014839995.1). NCBI lineage: Eukaryota > Metazoa > Chordata > Actinopteri > Beloniformes > Belonidae > Xenentodon > Xenentodon cancila. The sequence continues at coordinate 883,403 of CM026205.1, forward strand.
AGTCCTGGTTTAAGCTCCACTAGTCCTGGTTTCAGCTCCACTAATCCTGGTTTCAGCTCCACTCGTCCTGGTTTCAGCACCATCAGTCCAGGATTCAGTTCCACTTTTCCAGGTTTCAGCTCCACTAATCCTGGTTTCAGCTCCACTAATCCTGGTTTCAGCTCCACTAGTCCTGGTTTCAGCTCCACTAGTCCAGGTTTCAGCTCTATTATTCTAGGTTTCAGCTCCACTAGTCCTGGTTTCAGCTACACTAGTCCTGGTTTCAGCTACACTAGTCCTGGTTTCAGCTCCTCTAGTCAGGGTTTCAGCTCCGCTAGTCCAGGTTTCAGCTCCACTAGTCCAGGTTTCAGCTCCACTAGTCCAGGTTTCAGCTCCGCTAGTCCAGGTTTCAGCCCCACTAGTCCAGGTTTCAGCTCCCCTAGTCCAGGTTTCAGCTCCATTACTCCTTGTTTCAGCTCCACTAGTCCAGGTTTCATCTTCACTATTTTTGGTTTCAGCACAATCAGTCCAGGATTCAGTTCCACTTTTCCAGGTTTCAGCTCCACTAATCCTGGTTTCAGCTCCACTAATCCTGGTTTCAGCTCCACTAGTCCTGGTTTCAGCTCCACTAGTCCAGGTTTCAGCTCTATTATTCTAGGTTTCAGCTCCACTAGTCCTGGTTTCAGCTACACTAGTCCTGGTTTCAGCTACACTAGTCCTGGTTTCAGCTCCTCTAGTCAGGGTTTCAGCTCCGCTAGTCCAGGTTTCAGCTCCACTAGTCCAGGTTTCAGCTCCACTAGTCCAGGTTTCAGCTCCGCTAGTCCAGGTTTCAGCCCCACTAGTCCAGGTTTCAGCTCCCCTAGTCCAGGTTTCAGCTCCACTAATCCTGGTTTCAGCTCCACTAGTCCTGGTTTCAGCTCCACTAGTCCAGGTTTCAGCTCCACTAGTCCTGGTTTAAGCTCCATTAGTCCTGGTTTCAGCTACACTATTCCAGGTTTTAGCTCCATTAGTCCTTGTTTCAGCTCCACTAGTCCTGGTTTCAGCTCCACTAGTCCTGGTTTCAGCTCCACTAATCCTGGTTTCAGCTCCACTAGTCCTGGTTTCAGCACCATCAGTCCAGGATTCAGTTCCACTTTTCCAGGTTTCAGATCCACTAATCCTGGTTTCAGCTCCACTAATCCTGGTTTCAGCTCCACTAGTCCTGGTTTCAGCTCCACTAGTCCAGGTTTCAGCTCCATTATTCTAGGTTTCAGCTCCACTAGTCCTGGTTTCAGCTACACTAGTCCTGGTTTCAGCTACACTAGTCCTGGTTTCAGCTCCTCTAGTCATGGTTTCAGCTCCGCTAGTCCAGGTTTCAGCTCCACTAGTCCTGGTTTCAGCTCCACTAGTCCTGGTTTCAGCTTCACTAGTCTTGGTTTCAGTTCCACGAGTCCAGGTTTCAGCTCCACTAGTCCTGGTTTCAGCTCCACTATTCCTGGTTTCAGCTCCACTAGTCCAGGTTTCATGTCCACTATTTTTGGTTTCAGCACCATCAGTCCACGATTCAGTTCCACTTTTCCAGGTTTCAGCTCCACTAATCCTGGTTTCAGCTCAACTAGTCCTGGTTTCAGCTCCACTAGTCCAGGTTTCAGCTCCACTATTCTAGGTTTCAGCTCCACTAGTCCTGGTTTCAGCTCCACTAGTCCTGGTTTCAGCTCCACTATTCCAGGATTCAGCTCCACTAGTCCTTGTTTCAGCTTCACTAGTCCAGGTTTCAGCTCCACTAGTCCTGGTTTTAGCTGCACTAGTCCAGGTTTCAGCTGCACTAGTCCTGGTTTTAGCTCCCCTAGGCTGGGTTTTTAGCTCCACTAGTCCTGGTTTCAGCTCTGCTAGTCCAGGTTTCAGCTCCACTAGTCCAGGTTTCAGCTCCGCTAGTCCAGGTTTCAGCTCCACTAGTCCAGGTTTCAGCTCCACTAGTCCAGGTTTCAGCTCCACTAGTCCTGGTTTCAGCTGCACTAGTCCAGGTTTCAGCTGCACTAGTCCTGGTTTTAGCTCCCCTAGGCTGGGTTTTTAGCTCCACTATTCCAGGTTTCAGCTCCGCTAGTCCAGGTTTCAGCTCCGCTAGTCCAGGTTTCAGCTCCGCTAGTCCAGGTTTCAGCTCCGCTAGTCCAGGTTTCAGCTCCACTAGTCCAGGTTTCAGCCCCACTAGTCCAGGTTTCAGCTCCACTAGTCCAGGTTTCAGCTCCATTAGTCCTTGTTTCAGCTCCACTAGTCCAGGTTTCATCTTCACTATTTTTGGTTTCAGCACCATCAGTCCAGGATTCAGTTCCACTTTTCCAGGTTTCAGCTCCACTAATCCTGGTTTCAGCTCCACTAGTCCTGGTTTCAGCTCCACTAGTCCTGGTTTAAGCTCCATTAGTCCTGGTTTCAGCTACACTATTCCAGGTTTTAGCTCCATTAGTCCTTGTTTCAGCTCCATTAGTCCTGGTTTCAGCTACACTATTCCAGGTTTTAGCTCCATTAGTCCTGGTTTCAGCTCCACTAGTCCTGGTTTCAGCTCCACTAATCCTGGTTTCAGCTCCACTAGTCCTGGTTTAAGCTCCATCAGTCCAGGATTCAGTTCCACTTTTCCAGGTTTCAGCTCCACTAATCCTGGTTTCAGCTCCACTAATCCTGGTTTCAGCTCCACTAGTCCTGGTTTCAGCTCCACTAGTCCAGGTTTCAGCTCCATTATTCTAGGTTTCAGCTCCACTAGTCCTGGTTTCAGCTACACTAGTCCTGGTTTCAGCTACACTAGTCCTGGTTTCAGCTCCTCTAGTCAGGGTTTCAGCTCCGCTAGTCCAGGTTTCAGCTCCACTAGTCCAGGTTTCAGCTCCACTAGTCCAGGTTTCAGCTCCGCTAGTCCAGGTTTCAGCCCCACTAGTCCAGGTTTCAGCTCCACTAGTCCAGGTTTCAGCTCCATTAGTCCTTGTTTCAGCTCCACTAGTCCAGGTTTCATCTTCACTATTTTTGGTTTCAGCACCATCAGTCCAGGATTCAGTTCCACTTTTCCAGGTTTCAGCTCCACTAATCCTGGTTTCAGCTCCACTAGTCTTGGTTTCAGCTCCACTAGTCCTGGTTTCAGCTCCACTAGTCCTGGTTTAAGCTCCATTAGTCCTGGTTTCAGCTACACTATTCCAGGTTTTAGCTCCATTAGTCCTTGTTTCAGCTCCATTAGTCCTGGTTTCAGCTACACTATTCCAGGTTTTAGCTCCATTAGTCCTGGTTTCAGCTCCACTAGTCCTGGTTTCAGCTCCACTAGTCCTGGTTTCAGCTCCACTAATCCTGGTTTCAGCTCCACTAGTCCTGGTTTCAGCACCATCAGTCCAGGATTCAGTTCCACTTTTCCAGGTTTCAGCTCCACTAATCCTGGTTTCAGCTCCACTAATCCTGGTTTCAGCTCCACTAGTCCTGGTTTCAGCTCCACTATCCAGGTTTCAGCTCCATTATTCTAGGTTTCAGCTCCACTAGTCCTGGTTTCAGCTACACTAGTCCTGGTTTCAGCTACACTAGTCCTGGTTTCAGCTCCTCTAGTCAGGGTTTCAGCTCCGCTAGTCCAGGTTTCAGCTCCACTAGTCCTGGTTTCAGCTCCACTAGTCCTGGTTTCAGCTTCACTAGTCTTGGTTTCAGTTCCACGAGTCCAGGTTTCAGCTCCACTAGTCCTGGTTTCAGCTCCACTATTCCTGGTTTCAGCTCCACTTGTCCAGGTTTCAGCTCCACTATTCTAGGTTTCAGCTCCACTAGTCCTGGTTTCAGCTCCACTATTCCAGGATTCAGCTCCACTAGTCCTTGTTTCAGCTTCACTAGTCCTGGTTTCAGCTACACTAGTCCTGGTTTCAGCTCCCCTAGTCAGGGTTTCAGCTCCGCTAGTCCAGGTTTCAGCTCCACTAGTCCTGGTTTCAGCTCCACTAGTCCTGGTTTCAGCTCCACTAGTCCACGTTTCAGCTCCATTAGTCTTGGTTTCAGCTCCACTAGTCCTGGTTTCAGTTCCACTAGTCCAGGTTTCAGTTCCACTAGTCTTGGTTTCAGCTCCACTATTCCTGGTTTCAGCTTCACTAGTCCACGTTTCAGCTCCATTAGTCTTGGTTTCAGCTCCACTAGTCCTGGTTTCAGTTCCACTAGTCCTGGTTTCAGTTCCACTAGTCCTGGTTTCAGCTTCACTAGTCCACGTTTCAGCTCCATTAGTCTTGGTTTCAGCTCCACTAGTCTTGGTTTCAGCTACACTAGTCCTGGTTTCAGCTACACTAATCCTGGTTTCAGCTCCACTAGTCCTGGTTTCAGCTCCACTAGTCCAGGTTTCAGCTCCACTATTCTAGGTTTCAGCTCCACTAGTCCTGGTTTCAGCTCCACTAGTCCTGGTTTCAGCTCCACTATTCCAGGATTCAGCTCCACTAGTCCTTGTTTCAGCTTCACTAGTCCAGGTTTCAGCTCCACTAGTCCTGGTTTTAGCTGCACTAGTCCAGGTTTCAGCTGCACTAGTCCTGGTTTTAGCTCCCCTAGGCTGGGTTTTTAGCTCCACTAGTCCAGGTTTCAGCTCTGCTAGTCCAGGTTTCAGCTCCACTAGTCCAGGTTTCAGCTCCGCTAGTCCAGGTTTCAGCTCCACTAGTCCAGGTTTCAGCTCCACTAGTCCAGGTTTCACCTCCACTAGTCCTGGTTTCAGCTGCACTAGTCCAGGTTTCAGCTGCACTAGTCCTGGTTTTAGCTCCCCTAGGCTGGGTTATTAGCTCCACTATTCCAGGTTTCAGCTCCGCTAGTCCAGGTTTCAGCTCCGCTAGTCCAGGTTTCAGCTCCGCTAGTCCAGGTTTCAGCTCCGCTAGTCCAGGTTTCAGCTCCACTAGTCCAGGTTTCAGCCCCACTAGTCCAGGTTTCAGCTCCACTAGTCCAGGTTTCAGCTCCATTAGTCCTTGTTTCAGCTCCACTAGTCCAGGTTTCATCTTCACTATTGTTGGTTTCAGCACCATCAGTCCAGGATTCAGTTCCACTTTTCCAGGTTTCAGCTCCACTAATCCTGGTTTCAGCTCCACTAGTCCTGGTTTCAGCTCCACTAGTCCTGGTTTCAGCTCCACTAGTCCTGGTTTAAGCTCCATTAGTCCTGGTTTCAGCTACACTATTCCAGGTTTTAGCTCCATTAGTCCTTGTTTCAGCTCCATTAGTCCTGGTTTCAGCTACACTATTCCAGGTTTTAGCTCCATTAGTCCTGGTTTCAGCTCCACTAGTCCTGGTTTCAGCTCCACTAATCCTGGTTTCAGCTCCACTAGTCCTGGTTTAAGCTCCATCAGTCCAGGATTCAGTTCCACTTTTCCAGGTTTCAGCTCCACTAATCCTGGTTTCAGCTCCACTAATCCTGGTTTCAGCTCCACTAGTCCTGGTTTCAGCTCCACTAGTCCTGGTTTCAGCTACACTAGTCCTGGTTTCAGCTACACTAGTCCTGGTTTCAGCTCCTCTAGTCAGGGTTTCAGCTCCGCTAGTCCAGGTTTCAGCTCCACTAGTCCTGGTTTCAGCTCCACTAGTCCTGGTTTCAGCTTCACTAGTCTTGGTTTCAGTTCCACGAGTCCAGGTATCAGCTCCACTAGTCCTGGTTTCAGCTCCACTATTCCTGGTTTCAGCTCCACTAGTCCAGGTTTCATCTCCACTATTTTTGGTTTCAGCACCATCAGTCCAGGATTCAGTTCCACTTTTCCAGGTTTCAGCTCCACTAATCCTGGTTTCAGCTCCACTAGTCCTGGTTTCAGCTCCACTAGTCCAGGTTTCAGCTCCACTATTCTAGGTTTCAGCTCCACTAGTCCTGGTTTCAGCTCCACTATTCCAGGATTCAGCTCCACTAGTCCTTGTTTCAGCTTCACTAGTCCTTGTTTCAGCTACACTAGTCCTGGTTTCAGCTCCCCTAGTCAGGGTTTCAGCTCCGCTAGTCCAGGTTTCAGCTCCACTAGTCCTGGTTTCAGCTCCACTAGTCCTGGTTTCAGCTCCACTAGTCCACGTTTCAGCTCCATTAGTCTTGGTTTCAGCTCCACTAGTCCTGGTTTCAGTTCCACTAGTCCAGGTTTCAGTTCCACTAGTCTTGGTTTCAGCTCCACTATTCCTGGTTTCAGCTTCACTAGTCCACGTTTCAGCTCCATTAGTCTTGGTTTCAGCTCCACTAGTCCTGGTTTCAGTTCCACTAGTCCTGGTTTCAGTTCCACTAGTCCTGGTTTCAGCTTCACTAGTCCACGTTTCAGCTCCATTAGTCTTGGTTTCAGCTCCACTAGTCTTGGTTTCAGCTACACTAGTCCTGGTTTCAGCTACACTAATCCTGGTTTCAGCTCCACTAGTCCTGGTTTCAGCTCCACTAGTCCAGGTTTCAGCTCCACTATTCTAGGTTTCAGCTCCACTAGTCCTGGTTTCAGCTCCACTAGTCCTGGTTTCAGCTCCACTATTCCAGGATTCAGGTCCACTAGTCCTTGTTTCAGCTTCACTAGTCCAGGTTTCAGCTCCACTAGTCCTGGTTTTAGCTGCACTAGTCCAGGTTTCAGCTGCACTAGTCCTGGTTTTAGCTCCCCTAGGCTGGGTTTTTAGCTCCACTAGTCCAGGTTTCATCTTTGCTAGTCCAGGTTTCAGCTTCAGTAGTCCAGGTTTCAGCTTTAGTAGTCCAGGTTTCAGCTCCAGCAGTCCAGGTTTCATCTTTGCTAGTCCAGGTTTCAGCTCCGGTAGTCCTGGTTTCAGCTCCGGCAGTCCAGGTTTCAGCTGCACTAGTCCTGGTTTTAGCTCCCCTAGGCTGGGTTTTTAGCTCCACTATTCCGGGTTTCAGCTCCGCTAGTCCAGGTTTCAGCTCCGCTAGTCCAGGTTTCAGCTCCGCTAGTCCAGGTTTCAGCTCCGCTAGTCCAGGTTTCAGCTCCACTAGTCCAGGTTTCAGCCCCACTAGTCCAGGTTTCAGCTCCACTAGTCCAGGTTTCAGCTCCATTAGTCCTTGTTTCAGCTCCACTAGTCCAGGTTTCATCTTCACTATTTTTGGTTTCAGCACCATCAGTCCAGGATTCAGTTCCACTTTTCCAGGTTTCAGCTCCACTAATCCTGGTTTCAGCTCCACTAGTCCTGGTTTCAGCTCCACTAGTCCTGGTTTCAGCTCCACTAGTCCTGGTTTAAGCTCCATTAGTCCTGGTTTCAGCTACACTATTCCAGGTTTTAGCTCCATTAGTCCTTGTTTCAGCTCCATTAGTCCTGGTTTCAGCTACACTATTCCAGGTTTTAGCTCCATTAGTCCTGGTTTCAGCTCCACTAGTCCTGGTTTCAGCTCCACTAATCCTGGTTTCAGCTCCACTAGTCCTGGTTTAAGCTCCATCAGTCCAGGATTCAGTTCCACTTTTCCAGGTTTCAGCTCCACTAATCCTGGTTTCAGCTCCACTAATCCTGGTTTCAGCTCCACTAGTCCTGGTTTCAGCTCCACTAGTCCAGGTTTCAGCTCCATTATTCTAGGTTTCAGCTCCACTAGTCCTGGTTTCAGCTACACTAGTCCTGGTTTCAGCTACACTAGTCCTGGTTTCAGCTCCTCTAGTCAGGGTTTCAGCTCCGCTAGTCCAGGTTTCAGCTCCACTAGTCCAGGTTTCAGCTCCACTAGTCCAGGTTTCAGCTCCGCTAGTCCAGGTTTCAGCCCCACTAGTCCAGGTTTCAGCTCCACTAGTCCAGGTTTCAGCTCCATTAGTCCTTGTTTCAGCTCCACTAGTCCAGGTTTCATCTTCACTATTTTTGGTTTCAGCACCATCAGTCCAGGATTCAGTTCCACTTTTCCAGGTTTCAGCTCCACTAATCCTGGTTTCAGCTCCACTAGTCCTGGTTTCAGCTCCACTAGTCCTGGTTTCAGCTCCACTAGTCCTGGTTTAAGCTCCATTAGTCCTGGTTTCAGCTACACTATTCCAGGTTTTAGCTCCATTAGTCCTTGTTTCAGCTCCATTAGTCCTGGTTTCAGCTACACTATTCCAGGTTTTAGCTCCATTAGTCCTGGTTTCAGCTCCACTAGTCCTGGTTTCAGCTCCACTAGTCCTGGTTTCAGCTCCACTAATCCTGGTTTCAGCTCCACTAGTCCTGGTTTCAACACCATCAGTCCAGGATTCAGTTCCACTTTTCCAGGTTTCAGCTCCACTAATCCTGGTTTCAGCTCCACTAATCCTGGTTTCAGCTCCACTAGTCCTGGTTTCAGCTCCACTAGTCCAGGTTTCAGCTCCATTATTCTAGGTTTCAGCTCCACTAGTCCTGGTTTCAGCTACACTAGTCCTGGTTTCAGCTACACTAGTCCTGGTTTCAGCTCATCTAGTCAGGGTTTCAGCTCCGCTAGTCCAGGTTTCAGCTCCACTAGTCCTGGTTTCAGCTCCACTAGTCCAGGTTTCAGCTCCACTAGTCCTGGTTTCAGCTCCACTATTCCTGGTTTCAGCTCCACTAGTCCAGGTTTCATCTCCACTATTTTTGGTTTCAGCACCATCAGTCCAGGATTCAGTTCCACTTTTCCAGGTTTCAGCTCCACTAATCCTGGTTTCAGCTCCACTAGTCCTGGTTTCAGCTCCACTAGTCCAGGTTTCAGCTCCACTATTCTAGGTTTCAGCTCCATTAGTCCTGGTTTCAGCTCCACTATTCCAGGATTCAGCTCCACTAGTCCTTGTTTCAGCTTCACTAGTCCTGGTTTCAGCTACACTAGTCCTGGTTTCAGCTCCCCTAGTCAGGGTTTCAGCTCCGCTAGTCCAGGTTTCAGCTCCACTAGTCCTGGTTTCAGCTCCACTAGTCCTGGTTTCAGCTCCACTAGTCCACGTTTCAGCTCCATTAGTCTTGGTTTCAGCTCCACTAGTCCTGGTTTCAGTTCCACTAGTCCAGGTTTCAGTTCCACTAGTCTTGGTTTCAGCTCCACTATTCCTGGTTTCAGCTTCACTAGTCCACGTTTCAGCTCCATTAGTCTTGGTTTCAGCTCCACTAGTCCTGGTTTCAGTTCCACTAGTCCTGGTTTCAGTTCCACTAGTCCTGGTTTCAGCTTCACTAGTCCACGTTTCAGCTCCATTAGTCTTGGTTTCAGCTCCACTAGTCTTGGTTTCAGCTCCACTAGTCCTGGTTTCAGTTCCAGTAGTCCTGGTTTCAGTTCCACTAGTCCAGGTTTAAGGTCCACTAGTCCTGGTTTCAGCTCCACCAGTCCCGGTTTCAGCTCCACAAGTCTATGTTTCAGCTCCACTAGTCCTGGTATTAGCTACACTAGTCCCGGTTTCAGCTCTACTAGTCCAGGTCTAAGCTCCACTATTCCAGGTTTCAGCTCCACTAGTCCTGGTTTCAGTTCCACTAATTTTTTTTTTCAGCTCCACTAGTCCAGTTCAGCTCCACTAGACCCTGTTATGGATTCTGGCTTCGAAAGGTGCTAGTTAACTTCAGATAGCATCTTCAGACTGAAAAGAAACCTCTTGACATGAAAACACGTCATCAGAACAGGGGAACTTCCATGACACGAACAGGAGTAGACACTTCCCTTCACCTTCCACTGTTTTCTCTCACTGAAAGAAAGATTATAGCATTTTATAAAGAATGACTTCCATCTGTATGGTGTGCGTGTGCGTGTGTGTGTGTGTGTGTGTGTGTGTGTGTGTGTGTGTGTGTGTGTGTGTGTGTGTGTGTGTGTGTGTGTGTGTGTGTGTGTGTGTGTGTTGAGGGATTTCTCTGCCTCTACAACATCTGGAGAAACAATCTGCTGTGAAGAAGCAGCAGCATCTCGCTGCCACCAGATAAAAGAGCTTAAGAAGTTGGAGCATCGTTACACCGAATCTACACACACGTGTGGTTGCATCATCTATCATCTTTCTGTGTTCCTCATACATCCACCAGAACATTTCTAGAAGTTTCAACACAAAATTTCATGTTTATTTTCATTAACTCTGTTTCAGCTGTACATGTACGTCATTATTTCTTATTTCAGACCTGCAAAAGCTGAATCTGAGATGGACCTCCATCATGGAAACTTGGACTGTGCAAACTGAAGACGTTCCCACAGACTGCAGTAGAAGAACAGTCCAACTTTGAATTCAGTCAGACTTTTGGTGTTTCAGCATCAGATCAGGTGAAATCAGATTCCAGTGGGAAACTTCACTAGATTCCTAGAATCACAAGGTTCTACATTTTTTTATCTCAAAGATCAAAACCATTTTTTCATTTTTAAGACAGATTTTATTACATTTAGAAGCCAACAAATGCAAATTGAATTGAACCAGCCTCTAATTCTGTTGGCTCGGAAACTTCCAAAGAGGTGTCAATCATCCACACCCATGGACCCGTGTGTAAAATATGTCCTAAACAGTCTTGTTGTTGTTTTAGTTTAACAGCGCGTAAACTTAGTCGACCCTAACCAGAAACGTCTGATGATCTGCATGTGGACACAACTGGCAACTGGTTGTAAACAAAAAGACAGAGACAGCCAAACACAGCCTGGAGGCCTGGAAAAGGCCTGGAAACAACCTGGATGGGTTTGGAAAAACTTGGAGACGTCTAAAGACGTATTGGAGGACCCTGGAATCATCCTGGAAGAGTCTGGAGACATAAAATAATGATTTGGAGACATCCTGGATAAGTCTGGAGACATCCTTGAGGACTCTGGAGACATCCTGGAAGAGTCTGGTGAAATCATAGAATGGTCTGGAGACATCCCGGAGGCGTCTGGAGACATTGTAGAACAGTCTGGAGACATCGCAGAACGGTCTGGAAACATCCTGGATGAGTCTGGAGACATCCCGGAGGCGTCTGGAGACATTGTAGAACAGTCTGGAGACATCCTGGAAGCATCTGGAGACATTGTAGAATGGTCTGGAAACATCCTGGAGGACTGTGGAGCCTTGCTGGTTTCAACATACAGAGCAGTTTGTCCATCTCAGTATGATCAACACGCTCCCGTACGTCTTTCTTCACTTGGACGTGACGAGTCGTGGCTCGCTCCAAGCATTACACCGGCCATCACATACTAACACAAACATCCAGGATTCCCTCGGGACTCTCCTGGCACTCTCTCCTATCATCCCTCTCATTCCGCAGTGTCCTGGAGTCCATCACGGCTGCCGGCCGCCGCCGCCGCCGCCATCACAGTGAATGGAGGCGTTCTTCAGGGACGTTAGCCGCCACTCTGCCTGTGAACCAGAGACGTTGTCTTGTTTGCTTTGGTGCATTTGGATCAGCGCTGCACAAACGGTGCGTTGATGGCTCCGGTTGGTGCCTTTGGTTGGCACCGTCGCAGGCCGGTAATTAAGCTTTCTGTGCCAAGCGTCCAATCACACGTTAATTGGAGTTGGAAACGAGCAGAGAGGACGTGAAGGGAATGAAAACAGCGATGTGGTCATCTTCATCATCATCTGCTGAACACAGAAACATGCAGCTGAACACGTAACCACAGTTCCCAGTTCAGACACAGAGGGAGTTGTGACATCATCCGTCGCTCAACTTTCTCGCGCTCTGGGTCCTGTGGCGAGTTTTAGCCAGCGGCAGCTAACTAGTGGTAACTAAGTTAAGGTGGGCGTGTCGCAACCAACCGCTAGGTTTCTTCATTCATTTTGCCAACATGCACCTTTTTAGGTTAACTATTATTGGGCGAAGCCCATTCTGGAAAAGATTGTCCATAGGTCACCACTGTCCCGTGACCCGTGTGACATCACAGAGGGTGTGTCCAGTCTACATCATTGTGCACTGATGTACGGTTGGGGCTGGGGCTTTGATGGAAGTCTGACACCTGCTGATGATCGATTCAGCAAAGACTGGCGAGCACCTGGCTGCTACGTACCCTCTTAAATCCTGTGGAAACTGTGAATGGATACTGAGGATTGCCAAAAATATTATTTTGTTTCTTCTTTTAGCCGTAATACTTGTGAAATAAATACTTACACAGTTAAGTTCTATGTTGTAGTTCATCTGGGGCTGTATTTTCCTAATAATAAGACCCACAAAGAAACAGAATTAAAAGTGGTATCCTTTAGCACAATAATGTCTATTAATGTATAATCATTAATGATTTTTATTGCTTTACTTGTTTGCTTGTTATTACATCGGCAGATGGCTGAAGGCCTCGTGGGAACCGGCTGGGAACCAGTCGAATAGCTATCACGCCCACTGAGAGGTGAGGGGTTTCCTGCCCTGAGCAGCAGGGGTGAGAACGATGCAAAGGCCTGTGCTTGTCGTCATCAGGGCTAAGTGTTAATGAGATGAGGTGAGAGGTATCAGACACGAGGTGAATAAGAAAACAGCAGCAAGCAGAGAGATGTAGCAGAAACAGGCTCTGAAAACTACAACAGTCAATGTTTCCGCGCAGGTTTTTCAGACACGCACAGTCTCGTGTGTCTCCTGTGTCTTGTGTGTCTTGTGTGTCTCCTGTGTCTTGTGTGTCTCCTGTGTCTTGTGTGTCTCCTGTGTCTTGTGTGTCTCCTGTGTCTTGTGTGTCTCCTGTGTCTTGTGTGTCTCCTGTGTCTTGTGTGTCTCCTGTGTCTCCTGTGTCTTGTGTGTCTCCTGTGTCTTGTGTGTCTCCTGTGTCTTGTGTGTCTCCTGTGTCTTGTGTGTCTCCTGTGTCTTGTGTGTCTCCTGGGTCTCCTGTGTCTTGTGTGTCTCCTGTGTCTTGTGTGTCTCCTGTGTCTTGTGTGTCTCCTGTGTCTCATGTGTCTTGTGTGTCTCATGTGTCTTGTGTGTCTCGTGTGTCTCGTGTGTCTCGTGTGTCTCATGTGTCTCGTGCGTCTCATGTGTCTCATGTGTCTTGTCTGTCTTGTGTGTCTCATGTGTTTCTCCTGTGTCTTGTGTGTCTTGTGTGTCTCCTGTGTCTCCTGTGTCTTGTGTGTCTTGTGTGTCTCCTGTGTCTCCTGTGTCTCCTGTGTCTTGTGTGTCTCCTGTGTCTTGTGTGTCTTGTGTGTCTTGTGTGTCTCATGTGTCTCGTGTGTCTCATGTGTCTCGTGCGTCTCATGTGTCTCGTGTGTCTTGTGTGTCTCATGTGTTTCTTGTGTGTCTCATGTGTCTCGTGTGTCTCATGTGTCTTGTGTGTCTCATGTGTCTTGTGTGTCTCGTGTTTCTCATGTGTCTTGTGTGTCTTATGTGTTTCTTGTGTTTCTCATGTGTCTCGCGTGTCTCGTGTGTCTCATGTGTCTCATGTGTCTCGTGTGTCTCATGTGTCTCGTGTGTCTCATGTGTCTTGTTTGTCTCATGTGTTTCTTGTGTGTCTCATGTGTCTTGTGTGTCTCATGTGTCTTGTGTGTCTCATGTGTCTTGTGTGTCTTATGTGTCTCATGTGTCTTGTGTGTCTCATGTGTCTTGTGTGTCTCATGTGTTTCTTGTGTGTCTCATGTGTCTCATGTGTCTCGTGTGTCTCATGTGTCTTGTGTTTCTCATGTGTTTCTTGTGTGTCTCATGTGTCTCATGTGTCTTGTGTGTCTCATGTGTCTCGTGTGTCTCATGTGTCTCGTGTGTCTCATGTGTCTTGTGTGTCTCATGTGTCTTGTGTGTCTCATGTGTTTCTTGTGTGTCTCGTGTGTCTCATGTCTCTCGTGTGTCTCCTGTGTCTCGTGTGTCTCATGTGTCTCATGTGTCTTGTCTGTCTTGTGTGTCTCATGTCTCTCGTGTGTCTCCTGTGTCTCGTGTGTCTCATGTGTCTCATGTGTCTTGTCTGTCTTGTGTGTCTCATGTGTTTCTCCTGTGTCTCCTGTGTCTTGTGTGTCTCCTGTGTCTCCTGTGTCTTGTGTGTCTTGTGTGTCTCATGTGTGTCTCCTGTGTCTCATGTGTCTTGTGTGTCTCCTGTGTCTTGTGTGTCTTGTGTGTCTCATGTGTCTCATGTGTATTGTGTGTCTCATGTGTTTCTTGTGTGTCTCCTGTGTCTCGTGTGTCTCATGTGTCTCATGTGTCTTGTCTGTCTTGTGTGTCTCATGTCTCTCGTGTGTCTCCTGTGTCTCGTGTGTCTCATGTGTATCATGTGTCTTGTCTGTCTTGTGTGTCTCATGTGTTTCTCCTGTGTCTCCTGTGTCTTGTGTGTCTCCTGTGTCTCCTGTGTCTTGTGTGTCTTGTGTGTCTCATGTGTGTCTCCTGTGTCTCATGTGTCTTGTGTGTCTCCTGTGTCTTGTGTGTCTCATGTGTCTCATGTGTATTGTGTGTCTCATGTGTTTCTTGTGTGTCTCGTGTGTCTCGTGTGTCTCATGTCTTGTGTGTCTCATGTGTCTCGTGTGTCTCATGTGTCTTGTGTGTCTCATGTGTCTTGTGTGTCTCGTGTGTCTCATGTGTCTTGTGTGTCTCATGTGTTTCTTGTGTGTCTCATGTGTCTTGTGTGTCTCATGTGTCTTGTGTGTCTCATGTGTCTTGTGTGTCTTATGTGTTTCTTGTGTTTCTCATGTGTCTCGCGTGTCTCGTGTGTCTCATGTGTCTTGTTTGTCTCATGTGTTTCTTGTGTGTCTCATGTGTCTTGTGTGTCTCATGTGTCTTGTGTGTCTCATGTGTCTTGTGTGTCTTATGTGTCTCATGTGTCTTGTGTGTCTCATGTGTCTTGTGTGTCTCATGTGTTTCTTGTGTGTCTCATGTGTCTCATGTGTCTCGTGTGTCTCATGTGTCTTGTGTTTCTCATGTGTTTCTTGTGTGTCTCATGTGTCTCATGTGTCTTGTGTGTCTCATGTGTCTCGTGTGTCTCATGTGTCTCGTGTGTCTCATGTGTCTTGTGTGTCTCATGTGTCTTGTGTGTCTCATGTGTTTCTTGTGTGTCTCGTGTGTCTCATGTCTCTCGTGTGTCTCCTGTGTCTCGTGTGTCTCATGTGTCTCATGTGTCTTGTCTGTCTTGTGTGTCTCATGTCTCTCGTGTGTCTCCTGTGTCTCGTGTGTCTCATGTGTCTCATGTGTCTTGTCTGTCTTGTGTGTCTCATGTGTTTCTCCTGTGTCTCCTGTGTCTTGTGTGTCTCCTGTGTCTCCTGTGTCTTGTGTGTCTTGTGTGTCTCATGTGTCTTGTGTGTCTCCTGTGTCTTGTGTGTCTTGTGTGTCTCATGTGTCTCATGTGTATTGTGTGTCTCATGTGTTTCTTGTGTGTCTCCTGTGTCTCGTGTGTCTCATGTGTCTCATGTGTCTTGTCTGTCTTGTGTGTCTCATGTCTCTCGTGTGTCTCATGTGTCTCGTGTGTCTCATGTGTCTCATGTGTCTTGTCTGTCTTGTGTGTCTCATGTGTTTCTCCTGTGTCTCCTGTGTCTTGTGTGTCTCCTGTGTCTCCTGTGTCTTGTGTGTCTTGTGTGTCTCATGTGTGTCTCCTGTGTCTCATGTGTCTTGTGTGTCTCCTGTGTCTTGTGTGTCTTGTGTGTCTCATGTGTCTCATGTGTATTGTGTGTCTCATGTGTTTCTTGTGTGTCTCGTGTGTCTCGTGTGTCTCATGTCTTGTGTGTCTCATGTGTCTCGTGTGTCTCATGTGTCTTGTGTGTCTCATGTGTCTTGTGTGTCTCGTGTGTCTCATGTGTCTTGTGTGTCTCATGTGTTTCTTGTGTGTCTCATGTGTCTTGTGTGTCTCATGTGTCTTGTGTGTCTCATGTGTCTTGTGTGTCTTATGTGTTTCTTGTGTTTCTCATGTGTCTCGCGTGTCTCGTGTGTCTCATGTGTCTTGTTTGTCTCATGTGTTTCTTGTGTGTCTCATGTGTCTTGTGTGTCTCATGTGTCTTGTGTGTCTCATGTGTCTTGTGTGTCTTATGTGTCTCATGTGTCTTGTGTGTCTCATGTGTCTTGTGTGTCTCATGTGTTTCTTGTGTGTCTCATGTGTCTCATGTGTCTTGTGTTTCTCATGTGTTTCTTGTGTGTCTCATGTGTTTCTTGTGTGTCTCGTGTGTCTCTTGTGTCTCATGTCTTGTGTGTCTCATGTGTCTCATGTGTCTTGTGTGTCTCCTGTGTCTCATTTGTCTTGTGTGTCTCATGTGTGTCTCCTGTGTCTCTTGTGTCTTGTGTGTCTCCTGTGTCTTGTGTGTCTCGTGTGTCTTGTGTGTCTCCTGTGTCTCATGTGTCTTGTGTGTCTCATGTGTTTCTTGTGTGTCTCGTGTGTCTCTGTGTCTCATGTGTCTTGTGTGTCTCGTGTGTTTTGTGTGTGTCATGTGTTTCTTGTGTGTCTTGTGTGTCTCGTGTGTCTCATGTGTCTCGTGCGTCTCATGTGTCTCGTGTGTCTTGTGTGTCTCATGTGTTTCTTGTGTGTCTCATGTGTCTCGTGTGTCTCGTGTGTCTCGTGTGTCTCATGTGTCTCGTGCGTCTCATGTGTCTCGTGTGTCTTGTGTGTCTCATGTGTTTCTTGTGTGTCTCATGTGTCTCGTGTGTCTCATGTGTCTTGTGTGTCTCATGTGTCTTGTGTGTCTCGTGTGTCTCATGTGTCTTGTGTGTCTCATGTGTTTCTTGTGTGTCTCATGTGTCTTGTGTGTCTCATGTGTCTTGTGTGTCTTATGTGTTTCTTGTGTTTCTCATGTGTCTCGCGTGTCTCATGTGTCTCATGTGTCTTGTGTGTCTCGTGTGTCTCATGTGTCTCGTGTGTCTCATGTGTCTTGTTTGTCTCATGTGTTTCTTGTGTGTCTCATGTCTCTCGTGTGTCTCATGTGTCTTGTGTGTCTCATGTGTCTTGTGTGTCTCATGTGTCTTGTGTGTCTCATGTGTTTCTTGTGTGTCTCATGTGTCTCGTGTGTCTCATGTGTCTTGTGTTTCTCATGTGTTTCTTGTGTGTCTCATGTGTCTTGTGTGTCTCATGTGTCTCGTGTGTCTCATGTGTCTCGTGTGTCTCATGTGTCTTGTTTGTCTCATGTGTTTCTTGTGTGTCTCATGTGTCTTGTGTGTCTCATGTGTCTTGTGTGTCTCATGTGTCTTGTGTGTCTTATGTGTCTCATGTGTCTTGTGTGTCTCATGTGTCTTGTGTGTCTCATGTGTTTCTTGTGTGTCTCATGTGTCTCATGTGTCTCATGTGTCTCATGTGTCTCATGTGTCTTGTGTTTCTCATGTGTTTCTTGTGTGTCTCATGTGTTTCTTGTGTGTCTCGTGTGTCTCGTGTGTCTCATGTCTTGTGTGTCTCATGTGTCTCATGTGTCTTGTGTGTCTCCTGTGTCTCATTTGTCTTGTGTGTCTCATGTGTGTCTCCTGTGTCTTGTGTGTCTCCTGTGTCTCGTGTGTCTCATGTGTCTCATGTGTTTCTTGTGTGTCTCATGTGTCTCGTGTGTCTCATGTGTCTCGTGTGTCTCATGTGTCTTGTGTTTCTCATGTGTTTCTTGTGTGTCTCATGTGTCTTGTGTGTCTCATGTGTCTTGTGTGTCTCATGTGTCTCGTGTGTCTCATGTGTCTCGTGTGTCTCATGTGTCTTGTGTGTCTCGTGTGTCTCCTGTGTCTTGTGTGTCTCATGTGTTTCTTGTGTGTCTCATGTGTCTCGTGTGCCTTGTGTGTTTTGTGTGTGTCTCATGTGTCTCGTGTGTCTCATGTGTCTCGTGTGTCTCGTGTGTTTCATGTGTCTTGTGTTTCTCATGTGTTTTTTGTGTGTCTCATGTGTCTTGTGTGTCTCATGTCTTGTGTCTCTCATGTGTTTCTTGTGTGTCTCATGTGTCTCGTGTGTCTCATGTGTCTCCTGTGTCTCATGTGTCTCATGTGTCTTGTGTGACTTGTGTGTCTCATGTGTCTCGTGTGTCTCATGTGTCTTGTGTGACTTGTGTGCCTCCTGTGTCTCCTGTGTCTCCTGTCTCTCGTGTGTCTCCTGTGTCTTGTGTGTCTCATGTGTTTCTTGTGTGTCTCATGTGTTTCTTGTGTGTCTCATGTGTTTCTTGTGTGTCTCATGTGTTTCTTGTCTGTCTCATGTGTCTTGTGTGTCTCATGTGTTTCTTGTGTGGCTCATGTGTCTTGTATATCTCATGTGTTTCTTGTGTGTTTCAAGTGTTTCTTGTGTTTCTCATGTGTCTCGTGTGTCTCATGTGTTTTGTGTGTGTCATGTGTCTTACGTGTCTCATCTGTCGCGTTTGTCTCCTGTTTCTCACGTGTCTCCTGTTTCTCACGTGTCTCCTGTGTCTCCAGTGTCTCCAGTGTCTCCAGTGTCTCCAGTGTCTCCAGTGTCTCCAGTGTCTCATGTTTTCTGTGTGTCTTTTGTGTCTTTTGTCACATAAGTCTTGTGTGTCTCTTATGTCTTTTTTGTCCCCCATGTCTCCTGTCTTATGTCTTATTTTTGTCATGTGTGTCATGTTTCCTATGTGTCTCATGTGTCTTGTGTGTCTCATGTGTTTTGTGTGTCTCTTATATCTCTTGTGTCTCACGTGTCTCACATTTGTCTCCTGTTTGTCATGTTTCTCCTGAGTCTCTGGTGTCTAATGTCTTACACAAGTGTGTCATTGGTGTAGGTATGGTTGCTATGCAACAGTTCCACTGGGGCAGTAATGAGGGCGCTCTTTTATTTGGTTTAATTCTGAGTTGGAGGAAATAAAATCAGATCATCAAACAAGAATTGAGACATACCTAGAATTCTTTGTGGCTTCAAACAATGCGTCATACTGACGACGATCATTTTCAATACTTTAGGGTGCCAGTTTTCTTCTCCATCCTGTTCTCGTGCCCCTGTGACTTCTGTACTTTGGGTGAAAACCTGATGCATAAACGCAAAGAAAGTAGGTTAAAAGAAAATAAAAACAAGGTCTGTTTTCTTTGCACACTCCAGAAACTTCTACAGATTGAAACCTCTGGGAGCTCACGCAGAGCAGATCCTCTCCATCATCATGTCTCCCATCATGGCTCACCTGACACAACATTACAGATGCATTATGGGATCTGAGGGAGGAGGGCGGGGGCCGCGGAGCTTTGTGAATATTTGATGAAACATGAGAGGACGGAACGCGGCCGTCAGCAGAGGACGAGTCATCAATATTACATCCTAGTGCCACTTGTCTGTCATTTCTTCTCTTTGTTTCAGGGAAGTTTGAACAAAAGACAGTTTCATTGTCGTTTTGATCCTCTGTGCTGGTGCACTCGCTCAGAAACCGGAGTCCAACTGTGACACAAGACGCGGATCGTCTTCCCACCATGGTTCCTCTGACACGAAGTCGCGTATGTCGTCAATGTGCTTCTGCATCATCAAGATCTTCCCTGGAAGACCAGCTCATCTGGAGAGCAGACGTTACTCTAAGAACTTTCAGCAGTCAAGTTTCCTCTCATGATACTCCTCTCCAACTCGTCCCACCGACTCGTCCCACCGACTCGTCCCACCGACTCGTCCCACCGACTCGCCCACCAAGTCGCCCACCAACTCATCCCACCAACTCGCCCACCAACTCGTCCCACCAACTCGCCCACCAACTCGTCCCACCAACTCGCCCACCAACTCGTCCCACCAACTCGTCCCACCAACTCGCCCACCAAGTCGCCCACCAACTCGTCCCACCAACTCGTCCCACCAACTCGCCCACCAACTCGTCCCACCAACTCGCCCACCAAGTCGCCCACCAACTCGTCCCACCAACTCGCCCACCAACTCGCCCACCAACTCGTCCCACCAACTCGCCCACCAACTCGTCCAACCAACTCGTCCCACCAACTCGTCCCACCAACTCGCCCACCAAGTCGCCCTCCAACTCATCCCACCAACTCGCCCACCAACTCGCCCACCAAGTCGCCCACCAACTCGTCCCACCAACTCGCCCACCAAGTCGCCCACCAACTCGTCCCACCAACTCGCCCACCAACTCGTCCAACCAACTCGTCCCACCAACTCGTCCCACCAACTCGCCCACCAAGTCGCCCACCAACTCGTCCCACCGACTCGTCCCACCGACTCGTCCCACCGACTCGCCCACCAAGTCGCCCACCAACTCATCCCACCAACTCGCCCACCAACTCGTCCCACCAACTCGCCCACCAACTCGCCCACCAACTCGCCCACCAACTCGTCCCACCAACTCGTCCCACCAACTCGCCCACCAACTCGTCCCACCAACTCGTCCCACCAACTCGTCCCACCAACTCGCCCACCAACTCGTCCCACCAACTCGCCCACCAACTCGTCCCACCAACTCGTCCCACCAACTCGCCCACCAACTCGTTCCACCAACTCGTCCCACCAACTCGTCCAACCAACTCGTCCCACCAACTTGTCCCACCAACTCGCCCACCAAGTCGTCCCACCAACTCGCCCACCAAGTCGCCCAAGGTTTAATCACACAACGTCAAGTAACGTTTGTTAGCATCCTAAGCTGGCATGAGCTCAGCTACTCTGACCTCCAACATGGTCCTTTTATAACTAATGCATCACTGAACTGTTAGACATTAACCAAACTAGTTGCCAGATGTTCCCCATGTGTTTCTTTTTAGTACCAGTTACTTTTCCAGCATTTTGTCCCTGCCATCAGATTCAAAATAATTCATTTTTTCTGTAAACAAGTCTTATATTCACGTAAAATGTGCTGTTTGTAACTTTTGTTGTGTTGTCACCTGAGAACCTGAACATCACTGCCATCCCAGAGTGTTTTTTTTATTTTTTAGCTGATGGGGGAAACATTTTATTTGCTTTCTATGTTTAATTTTGAGTAAAATGTGAGTTTATGCAGTTTGTGCAATCATTGATTTCTGTTTTATGTAAATTTTCCAAGCATCCAAACTTTGAAAACGCGTCAGATAACCTCTCAGGAAAGCAAAACACATCTGACAGCAGCGAGAGCTTTAATTGACCCCAAAATGAACATTATTTTGCAGCAGGACCTCTTGTGGAGGTTACCTTGGACTCAGCACAGCCCTCAGAGACTTTGGCTCCGCCTTTGGCAGTGGCAGCAGTGCTTCTGGGGGGCGGAGCCGTCCCACTGTGTGTCACGCTGCAAACAGGATAAAACTGAGCTCGTTTCATGGCAGCTCAGTGTGTTTTCTGTGAGGAAGACATGACTTTGATCACAGCTTTGCTGATGAAGATCAGACACCAGTAATCAGGTTGTTGAACACAGATGAACACGAAGCTGTGAAGGACGACGCCGCCAAAATCTTAAAGACACTAAAGAGATTAAAGTCTTGTGAAAGAAAACTTGTGAAACAGAAACTTCTGACCTCCAACAGAAACACCTTGGATGTCTGGCATGTGAAAAAGTTAGTCATTTATGCATGTTTGAGTTTGTTCAAATACAACAGAAATTACTTCATTGTGGAAACTTAAATAAAAAAAGTAGAATAAAAATTTTTAAAAAATGTGTGGGCAATCCTAAGTATCTCATACTCCTATTGGATTTAAGAAGGTAAGTTGCAAACCTGTGCTACTAATGAACTGATCATCAGCAGGTGTGCAGACCTCTATAAGAGCAGATGTTTTGGCAGTTTGATGGTCTGGAACATTTTGGTTTGTGTTAATACAATGCCAAAAGGGAAAGACATAATCAATGGTTCACAAAACTGCATCTGAACAAACCAACAAACTCTTGGGACAATGTCCTATTGACAGACGAGACTAAAGGTCATAATTTCAAATAAAACAGCACCCTCATTACTGCCCCGGTGGAACTGTTGCATAGCAACCATACCTACAAACCCTTACAAAGCTCAAACTGGGCTTTGTAAGGGTTCAGCTTACTTCGGACCAGTTTCAGTCAAACCAGTGTTGAAACTGCAGTAACAAAACACCGAGACGACCCGAGTCGAGGGTCCCCGCTGTGACGCCCCAGCCAAGGTGTGCTGCTGGTCCTGCAGGGAAGATGGTATTTAGGTCATAACACAGAACTATACAACAAACTACCGCAGCACTGGCATGCTGGAAAATGAAGGTCAGACTTCAGTTAAGACAGCAAAACATAAAAACTCCAGAGAGGTCTGACATGTTTATGAGTTTGTTTAATTTGCGGGTTAGGCTGCTGCTTGCAAGTTAGATGTTACCTGGAAGATTTTGTTACTTAGTTCAGAAAACTTTTGACATTTAAAAAAGCAACTCCAAGTGTTCCAGTACCTATAATGTTAATCAAGTTTAGGTGACGTATAAAAGGTTGAAGTATAATCGTGTAGAATTGTTTTTGTACTTGTAAATGAGCTCCTCTAGTTGACAACCAGTCACTAATTTTTCAGCTGAAAAACAACCTAAAAACATCTGTGCTCCATTTAGTTTGTCTGGCACGATCTCCATCAGCAGTGTGTACATGTTTTGGTTTCTTCTGAGCGGCTTGGTTGAATGTGTCGTGTTCTCGTACAGTTTTAGGACCCTGTTGTGGTTACATGGATGAGAATTAAATTTACTGATGAATATTTTACTTGAATTTAACTTGGCAGGATGGCGTTTGAGAGAGACATGAGTGATGTGAGCTGCTCTTCCATTTTAATGACAAAACAAACTGTAGGTCAGACAAAACACTTGATTTAAACATTGATGGTGCTGCAGATGTGCTTCCAGAGGGGGGAAATGGGGCAGAAAGCTGGAGGAGGAGCTCATCAGACTGGGAAAGTACTAAGTGCTCGGGTGAACAAAACAAGCCATACATAATGTAGAAGAACATTCATTTATCATCCGTCATCGTGACTGTGACAGCAGCGAGATGCTGGCGGACGACTCCGTTATCACCGCGATGAAAGAATAAACACCTGGAGAGGACTTGAAGTCCACCGCAGTTCACAGAGATCTACAGGAATCTGCTGAAAAGACGTGGAGGTCGCAGCTGAAGTGGCTCATAGTAAAGCAAACTGCAGTTCCTCTGCTGACCACCGAGGTCTGGATCCAGCTCTGCAATACTTCTACAGACCTCCGGGTTCTAGATCCCGGCGGCAGAAGCTCCTCGGCAGATGCTTCCTCCAGCGGCAGAAGCTCCTCTGTAAATGTTTCCTCCAGCGGCAGAAGCTCCTCGGCAGATGTTTCCTCCAGCGGCAGAAGCTCCTCGGCAGATGCTTCCTCCAGCGGCAGAAGCTCCTCTGTAGATGTTTCCTCCAGCGGCAGAAGTTCCTCTGTAGATGCTTCCTCCAGCGGCAGAAGCTCCTCTGTAGATGTTTCCTCCAGCGGCAGAAGCTCCTCTGTAGATGTTTCCTCCAGCGGCAGAAGCTCCTCGGCAGATGCTTCCTCCAGCGGCAGAAGCTCCTCTGTAAATGTTTCCTCCAGCGGCAGAAGCTCCTCGGCAGATGCTTCTTCCAGCGGCAGAAGCTCCTCTGTAGATGTTTCCTCCAGCGGCAGAAGCTCCTCTGTAGATGCTTCCTCCAGCGGCAGAAGCTCCTCTGTAGATGTTTCCTCCAGCGGCAGAAGCTCCTCTGTAAATGTTTCCTCCAGCGGCAGAAGCTCCTCGGCAGATGTTTCCTCCAGCGGCAGAAGCTCCTCGGCAGATGCTTCCTCCAGCGGCAGAAGCTCCTCTGTAGATGTTTCCTCCAGCGGCAGAAGTTCCTCTGTAGATGCTTCCTCCAGCGGCAGAAGCTCCTCTGTAGATGTTTCCTCCAGCGGCAGAAGCTCCTCTGTAGATGTTTCCTCCAGCGGCAGAAGCTCCTCGGCAGATGCTTCCTCCAGCGGCAGAAGCTCCTCTGTAAATGTTTCCTCCAGCGGCAGAAGCTCCTCGGCAGATGCTTCTTCCAGCGGCAGAAGCTCCTCTGTAGATGTTTCCTCCAGCGGCAGAAGCTCCTCTGTAGATGCTTCCTCCAGCGGCAGAAGCTCCTCGGCAGATGCTTCCTCCAGCGGCAGAAGCTCCTCGGCAGATGTTTCCTCCAGCGGCAGAAGCTCCTCTGTAGATGTTTCCTCCAGCGGCAGAAGCTCCTCTGTAGATGTTTCCTCCAGCGGCAGAAGCTCCTCTGTAGATGTTTCCTCCAGCGGCAGAAGCTCCTCTGTAGATGTTTCCTCCAGCGGCAGAAGCTCCTCTGTAGATGCTTCCTCCAGCGGCAGAAGCTCCTCGGCAGATGCTTCCTCCAGCGGCAGAAGCTCCTCGGCAGATGCTTCCTCCAGCGGCAGAAGCTCCTCGGCAGATGTTTCCTGTTCTTTAGTTGTGTCTCTCTTTGTTCTGAAGGAGTTCTGGTCTATTATTCTTCCCATTGTTGCTTTAGGTCATTGAGGTTTTTGGGACGTTGACTTCTACACAGCTCTCTGAAGGTCCCACCAGAGGATCAACATCACAGCATGTGTAGGTTCAGGTCTGGTCTTTGACCAGGTCATTCCAAAATCTTGATAGTTTTATTTTTTCATAATTTTGATGTAGATCTCCTGCTGTGTTTGGGATCATTTCCTGTCACGTGACCAACATCATATGATATAACGTCATATCTAGTTTTTGACTTCACACAAATGACCCAGACAGATGTTTTCACATTTGGCTCAAGAATATTCTGGTCTGCAGAAG
>CM026205.1:915135-920363 GCA_014839995.1 Xenentodon cancila
CCACTTCATCCTCTGCATCCTCTGCATCCTTTGTCACCATCACCCTCTTCACCCTCTTCACCCTCTGCACCCTCTTCATCTTCTGCATCCTCTGCATCCTTTGTCACCTCTTCACCCTCTTCACCCTCTGTACCCTCTTAATCCTCTTCATCATCTGCATCTTCTGCATCCTTTGTCACCTCTTCACCCTCTTCATCTTCTGCATCCTCTTCATCCTCTGCATCCTTTGTCACCTCTTCACCCTCTTCACCCTCTGCACCCTCTTCACCCTCTGCACCCTCTTCATCTTCTGCATCCTTTGTCACCTCTTCACCCTCTTCATCTTCTGCATCCTCTTCATCCTCTGCATCCTTTGTCACCTCTTCACCCTCTTCATCTTCTGCATCCTCTTCATCCTCTGCATCCTTTGTATCCTCTTCATCCTCTTTTCTCACACCAACTTCGAGTCCCCCGCCTAACGATCCCGTTTATAGGTTCTGCTAACATCTGACACATTTGCATGATGACGTCATGTACACGCTTGGTATTTTGGCTCAGAATGTTTCTACCGTGTCACGTGATCCGTTGGTTTCTGTGAACCAGTTTTGAACATAGACTGTATATAACAATGAATGAAGCATGTGGGCACGTGACCGGTTGGTTTCTAAAGACGGGTTTTGAAGCCCTTCAGCCGAACCCGTCAGACATTAACAGCAGGATAAAACGTTTGACATGTCGACTCGACTGCAATATTATTGCAATAATATGACCGTAGCGTTTAGCCGAGGCTGGGTAATTAAAAATGGGCGTTGCATCTCGAAGGACGGCATGACGGTTACAAATAATGAAGTGATAACGGCTGGTGATTGGCTGAGCCAACTGCCAATCAGTCATATTAAAAATACATTTATTGCTTGATATGAACTCTCCTGGCATGGTACAAAAAAATTCACCCCCTCAGAGTTTGTCATGGGTGTGAAATCAATTGATTAAGACCGAAATGAAACAGGCTGTAAATTTGATCATTTCTGCTCTAAAGTCTGACATTTTAACATGGAAGTCTATGGACATGGACTCGTTTTGTGGAGCCTCTAGTGGTCAGTCAAGGAACTGCAACGAAACGTAGTTCTGCATGAGCGTCAATGAGATGAAGGGAGATGGTTGCCACTTGGTTTTGTAGCCTGTTGTCTTTTGTAGCTTTGCTCCTCCAGCCGAACCTGCCGAAATATCTGCAGAGCTGCCGCAGACCTTCACAGCCGGATGAGCCGTTTAACGTCGTGACTCGACAGTGAACTCAAAAATGACCCCTGGGTTTATGCTGTGTTCATACAAACGGATGGTTGATGCCAACTCTCCTGGCGTGGTGCAGAAACATTCCCCCCGCAGAGGTGTCGTGGCTGTGGAATCACTTGGTTGCAACACGTGCAGAGATTTGATCACATCAAAGGGAGGAAATACCTCCAACACGCCAAAACGTTACTGCACAACAACTGTAAATGTGCAAAGGTTGATCATTGTGATTGTATTTTATGTCACAATGTTCATTTAAAAAAGTTCCTGTTTTTCAGGTACAAGACTTTAGTACAAAAAGTTGGTGCATATTTGAAATTTAAGTATTAATGCAACCAAGGTCATTTGAACTATATACTGGATGACAATTGATAAGAAAACCAATAAGGAACCGGATCGATAAGCGATATCGATAAAGGATCTGGCATTGCTAAGTTCTTAACAGTTCCCCTCCCTAATCATAAGCTTCTCATGGTCTACAAGAAGTCAGCTCCCCCTGACCATCTCTGTACATCTCATCAACATCCTCAAAGCAAATATTTTATCTGTAGTTTGCTTTTTTCTTGTCATGAAACCATACTGCTGTCCACAAATGTTCACTTCTCACTTAGTGTAGCTTCCAGTTGACAATCAATAATAAGAATCAAATACTTTATTAGTGCCCGAACGAAAGATCAATGAGGAAATAACCTGATAGTGAAACATGAGAATATTACAAGTTTGTGTTTCAGTTGAGTTCACACATCTCCTTTAATCCCAGTTTGTTTTGTTTGTTTAACTACTGATGCACCAACTTATTGGCTCTGGTACATTAATATTTCTGTTTACTACATGCATCATCTGCAAACCTTTTTATTTATTTGTTTTACTTGCCGGTATATGAATCATTTTAAAAGCTTAGAATCCTGAGAAATCCAGATGTTTAGCTTCCACATCAGTCAACACATCATGATAAACAGTGAATCAACAAATGATGAATCAGCTGTTTGTTTTCAGCAGCAGGACCTTCAAGGTTCCTGCTTGATGTGATCTCTCACATGTCTGGAGGAGTTTTGGTTTCTTCTTCTTGACAACATTGTTTCAGTTCACCGACAACCCAAAACAGTCCCAGACCATCATCCCCCACCACTGTCCTTGACACTCTGGTTACCTCCAAACATGTTTCTGGACATTAAGACCAAACATCTCCACTTTGGTCCCATGTGTCCAGAGGACGTTGTTCCAAAAGTCTGCTGGTGGGTCAGCTGCAGTCTTGTGAACCTCAGTTGTGCTTCTCTGTTGTTTTTAGATGAGGTTGTCCTCTGATGGAATGATACGTGTTCAGCATTTTTGTAAATTTACAATCTTGGAGTTTAAGTGCGCTCAGTAATTCCTATAGGTTCTAAAATCTAGCCCTTGAGTTTTTTTCTGATCTTGAGGTAAATCTGCTGGGACGTCCACTCCTGGAAGAACTCCAGAGAGTTTGGAAGTTATAAATACCTCTTTACAAGTTGATTTGCAGTAAAAAGGCATTCTCTAAAACCACTGCTGATGTCTTTTCCTCTTGGCATTGTGTTGACTCACAGACCAGTAAAATGCACTTAGAAGTATTTGATTGTTTTCACATCAGGATAACTGGATTAAAGCGGGCACCAACTTTTACCCATGACTGTAGGTGTGCAGCTCTGTTTCTGTGAGGTAATGTGACGTCTGTCTGCAGGAGACTGGACGACCGTCCCTCTGCCGCCTCCCGTCATGTCCCACCACCACCAGCCGTACCGCCTGCCACTGTTTGACACCGACCTCAGACCCGACTCGCGGCGTCGCAGTTTAGCGGCTGACAGAGATTTCCCCAGACGGCCTCAGGAGTCATCCTCCTCGTCATCCTCCTCGTCATCCTCCAGGGGTTTGTCGGCTCAGGCGTCGCAGGAGAACGTGGCCGGCCTCCTGAGCAGCTGTGGTCTGGAGCCTGAAGATCTGTCTCTTCTCGCTGAGCTTCCTGAAGACGCCCTGACGGTTGAGTCGCTGCCGCACATCCTCCAGCAGCTCAAGGACAGCCGTGGAGGCTTCAAACCGCTCCCTCCCAGAGCGGCTCCTCCCACATCCTCCTCCCACTGGACCTTCCCCAGCCTCTCCTCAAGAGACTGGAAGCAGCTCCGGAACCAGCCGGTCCAGTACCGGCTGGACCGAATCCTGTCCTCGGCCGCTCCATCTGAGCCACTGCAGGACTCCGTCAGACGATCTGGATCATCGTCCAGACATGTGACAGACCACAACTACAGGTCCCACCACCCAGATCCCAGTCAGACTGGTCCGGTCCACTCTTGCAGCCCAGCCAGACCTGGAACACGAGTCCCTCTTCCTCGTCCCTCTGATCCAGGAAGAACAGATTACAGAGGAATTCCTCCTCCCAACCAGCACCAGTCCCCACCGTGGGGGGGCTGCTCTCAGTCCTCCAGAACCGGCCGGCCCACCCCCTCCCTGCCCTCCAGGGAAACAGGCTCTGGACTTCCATGGCAGGATGCCGTCCGTGTTCCCGTATTCCTGCTCGCTGTGTGACATCACCGTGCTGTCGGAGAAGGTCGGTCCTCCAGAGGCATGATGGGAGCGCTGCAGCTGTCCGTCAGAAAAGCAGCGATTTCACTTCTTGTCATTTATTTTCAGGTCTGGATGCAACACGTGAACAGCACCGCCCACGAGCTGACGGACAGCTGAGCCTGCTGCAGGAGTGAGCACACACACACTCACACACTCATACTCACCCTCTCCCTCTCTGTTTTTAATGCTCGACGTGACTCCGCCTCCTCTCCAGGTTTCCTAGTTGGGACTGTCGAGTGGAAAACTCCAGCAGGTGGGTGGATGATTGACTTTTACTGCACCTCCCATCCTAATCTCTGAGTTTGGGTTTACGGGGTTTGGAGGCACTCACACATTTTGTTTTATAATCAGGAAGTTAGAAAGGCCTGAGGTCATGTCTAGACACGGTTATAAAACACTGATACGGGACAGTTTAGAGGCGACTTCAGCGACGGTTGTTGTTTGGATCAAAATGTCTTCCACGTGCAGCATCACAATCACGCGTCTTTGGTGGACTACAACACACGTGAAGGTGATTTTCCATGTAACGTTCCTTATACCAGACTGTGACAGACACCAATGTTAGTTTTTAGGTTTGAGTCTCTAACATTTCGATATGCTTTCTAACGTTTATGTTAAGTAGTGAAGTAAGAAGTTTCTAAACAGTTTCAGGGACCTCCTACTGGCCTCTGTGATCGTGAAGATGCTCTCCGAAGACGCTTTCCCTGGTTTGCACATATATTAATTAACTAAATTCTGCCAAAGAGGGCTAAAATAACCAGGTGTGGTATGTGAACAGACCAGAGATAGAAAGAGAAAGAGAGAGAGAAGCGAGACAGTGGTGGTGCAGTCTGGTGTCTGTGTTTTAATGTGTGTTAAGAAGGAAAAAAGAAAAAAAAGAAAAGGTAGTAATGTGGTGTTTAAAGGATAGAAGTGGACACAAGACAATAAGGTGTTAATAAAAAAGAAGACAGAGAAAAGGGGGAGGAGCTTTCTATTCTCTATTACATACCTGAGTTTGTGAGGGTGGAGGGGCAGTTTTTAAAAAATTATCTATGTAATAATATGCATCAAAGTATTTAAGTACTCATGCATGTTCATATATATATATAGGGATAAGGAGACATATATGCAGTTATCTAATACATATTCATAAACATTGTAAGCAGAGAAACACAATAAGTAATTTGTACATCAATACACACACACACACACACACACACACGCACACGCACACACACACACACACACACACACACACACCACACACACACACACACACACACACGCAGTCACACACACAACAAACACGAGTCACACACACAACACACGCAGTCACACACAACAAACACAGTACACACACACACCAAACACAACACAACACAGCAGTCACCACACCACAC
>CM026205.1:920563-950563 GCA_014839995.1 Xenentodon cancila
TGTGTGTGTGAGAGAGAGTGTGTGTGAGAGAGAGTGTGTGTGTGTGAGTGAGAGAGAGTGTGTGTGTGTGTGTGTGTGTGTGTGCGTCCTATTTTCACCCCTCAGTCTGAACCAGTAAAACCATTAACTGACAGACAGGCCAGGAAAAGTGTTGATTGGTGAGATGAACGACAAACCAACAGCTGCTCTTTTTTTTTCTCCACACACACACACACACACACACTCACTCTCTCTCTCCCTGTGTGTCTCACACAGACGTTCAAATAAATGGATAAACACAATATTTGCTCATTTTAAAACAACAAAAACAGCTGAGTTTTGTATCTTCAGAGACTCAAACTTGTGAGTCTACTGAACTCAGTTTCTGCTCAGCTGAACGTGCTGACATTCCTTCAGGACACACAAACAGCATCTTCACATGTTCATGAGGAGCATCGACTCAACACCTCAACAACTCCAACGTCCATGTTTGACACATCACGTCTGGACAAGACCAGCAAACTGTTTTACTGTGAGCTATCCATCCATCCATCCATTCGTGCATCCATCCATCTGTCCATCCATCCATCCATCTGTCCATGCATCAATCCATCCATACATCTATTCATCCATCTATTCATCCATGCATCCATCATCCATCCATCCATCCATCCATCCATCCATGCATCCATCCATCCATCTATTCATCCATCTATTCATCCATGCATCCATCATCCATCCATCCATGCATCCATCCATCCATCTATTCATCCATCTATTCATCCATGCATCCATCATCCATCCATCCATGCATCCATCCATCCATCCATGCATCCATGCATCCATCCATCCATCTATTCATCCATCTATTCATCCATGCATCCATCATCCATCCATCCATCATCCATCCATCCATCTATTCATCCATCATCCATCCATCCATCCATCCATCCATGCATCCATCATCCATCCATCCCTCTATTCATCCATCGTCCATCCATCCATGCATCCATCATCCATCCATCCCTCTATTCATCCATCATCCATCCATCCATGCATCCATCATCCATCATCCATCCATCCCTCTATTCATCCATCATCCATCCATCCATCCATCCATCCATGCATCCATCATCCATCCATCCCTCTATTCATCCATCATCCATCCATCCATGCATCCATCATCCATCATCCATCATCCATCCATCCCTCTATTCATCCATCATCCATCCATCCATCCATCCATGCATCCATCATCCATCCATCCCTCTATTCATCCATCATCCATCCATCCATGCATCCATCATCCATCATCCATCCATCCCTCTGGTTCACAGCAATTGTATCTGTTTTGTCCTGTTTTACTATATTTTACAGATATAAACTCCAGATGTGTCATCAAGTCCTTCTTACTGAAGTTGACTAATGTCCCGTTTTTTTTTAGTCTTTATAGATTTAATATCCTGATTTCCAGCACATACAACATATTGAGATTTAGAAAGAAGGTGACTTGAGAAATGAAATAAAAAAACAGATTCCTGACCTGAAGTCACTCCTGCTGTGTGAATGCACATTTATTAAAAATAAGCATTCACACAGATTAAAATGAGCCCATGACATCTGTCTTTGTTGAAATGCGGTCTGTAATTTGTGGTGGACGTTTTACTTTACACACTGCAGACATGAAACCTTCACACTGGATTAATACCACAGACGCCGTCCAATGACCACAGGTCATACCAGCCTCCTGCAAATCCAATTACATTTTTTGTAGAAACTTGTGATTCCATGAATTGTGAGGATTTTTCTACTGCAATCTGATTTCTGATGATGAAACACCAAAGACGAGACTGAATCCGGGGCTGGACTGTAGAAGTGACGTGTTTGTCTCAGAGAGGTCATCTTTACACGGTTACAATCTTTGGCTTTAAGCTGTAACCCGTTAACAGGCTAGTGTTGGTCACGGCTGGTGACGCTTGGCTGCTTGGTGCTGGAACGGGGTTTTGTTTAGGTGCAAATGATCTTTGTGGGATTGAAGCGGAGCCTTTTCCCGGTTCTCTGGTGTTGTCTGTACCATATTATGATTTGTGTTTGCAGTTAGCTGCATGTTCAACGTAACAACCTGACATCTGAACATATGTGCACTTATATATAGAAGCCGTCTGGACTAAATCCAGCTGACAAGCTGCTGAACACGAACACAGCGCAGCCAGATCATTAAAGTTTGCTTTAACGAGGTGTGCTGTGTGTATGGGAACTGTTTTACCTGCACATGATCTCGTGGGTGAGGAGGACGCGACACATCTCCGGATTCTTGTCCTGACCTTCGTACAGGATGGGCTGAAAGACAGAAACAAAACAATGACTTCTGATCTCTTTTCTACAGTCATCACATTGATTTATGGGCAAAAAAGGACCCTGTGTACAGAAAAAACAGTTTACTGCATATAAACCAGTTTAAACTAAAGATAAATCAGCACGTTTGGAGCTCCGTTAGTCCTGGTTTCAGTTCTGTTTGTCCTGCTTTAATCTCCGTTAGTCCTGGTTTAATCTCCGTTAGTCCTGATTTCAGTTCCGTTAGTCCTGATTTAATCTCCGTTAGTCCTTATTTCAGTTCCGTTAGTCCTGACTTCAGTTTCGTTACTCCTGGTTTAGTCTCTGTTAGTCTTGATTTAATCTCCGTTAGTCCTGGTTTAATCTCTGTTAGTCCTGGTTTCATCATCGTTAGTCCTGATTTAATATCCGTTAGTCCTGGTTTCAGTTCCGTTTGTCCTGCTTTAATCTCTGTTAGTCCTGGTTTCATCATCGTTAGTCCTGATTTAATCTCTGTTAGTCCTGGTTTCATCATCGTTAGTCCTGATTTAATATCCATTAGTCCTGATTTAATCTCCGTTAGTCCTGGTTTAATCTCTGTTAGTCTTGATTTAATCTCTGTTAGTCCTGGTTTAATCTCTGTTAGTCCTGGTTTAATCTCAGTTAGTCCTGATTTCAGTTCCGTTACTCCTGATTTCTGTTCCATTAGTCATGGTTTAATCTCCGTTAGTCCTGGTTTCAGCTTCGTTAATCCTGGTTTAATCTCCGTTAGTCTTGATTTAATGTCCGTTAGTCCTGGTTTAATCTCCGTTAGTCCTGGTTTAATCTCTGTTAGTCCTGATTTCAGTTCCGTTACTCCTCATTTCTGTTCCATTAGTTATGGTTTAATCTCCGTTAGTCCTGGTTTCAGCTTCGTTAATCCTGGTTTAATCTCCGTTAGTCTTGATTTAATGTCCGTTAGTCCTGGTTTAATCTCCGTTAGTCCTGATTTCAGTTCCGTTAGTCCTGATTTAATCTCCGTTAGTCCTTATTTCAGTTCCGTTAGTCCTGACTTCAGTTCCGTTACTCCTGGTTTAGTCTCTGTTAGTCTTGATTTAATCCCCGTTAGTCCTGGTTTCAGTTCCGTTTGTCCTGCTTTAATCTCTGTTAGTCCTGGTTTCATCATCGTTAGTCCTGATTTAATATCTGTTAGTCCTGATTTAATCTCCGTTAGTCCTGGTTTAATCTCTGTTAGTCTTGATTTAATCTCCGTTAGTCCTGGTTTCAGCTTCGTTAGTCCTGGTTTAATCTCAGTTAGTCCTGGTTTAATCTCTGTTAGTCCTGGTTTCATCTCCGTTAGTTCTGGTTTCATGTCTGTTAGTACTGGTTTCATCTCCGTTAGTCCTGACTTCAGTTCCGTTAGTCCTGATTTAATCTCCGTTAGTCTTGATTTATTCTCCGTTAGTCCTGGTTTCAGCTCCATTAGTCCTGGTTTCATCATCGTTAGTCCTGGTTTCAGCTCCTTTAGTCCTGGTTTCATCTTTGTTAGTCCTGGTTTAATCTCCGTTAGTCCTGGTTTCAGCTCCATTAGTCCTGATTTAATCTCCGTTAGTCCTGGTTTAATCTCTGTTAGTCTTGATTTAATCTCTGTTAGTCCTGGTTTAATCTCTGTTAGTCCTGGTTTAATCTCAGTTAGTCCTAATTTCAGTTCCGTTACTCCTGATTTCTGTTCCATTAGTCATGGCTTAATCTCCGTGAGTCCTTGTTTTAGCTCCGTTAGTCCTGATTGAATCTCCGTGAGTCCTTGTTTAATCTCCGTTAGTCCTGGTTTCATCTTTGTTAGTCTTGCTTTCAGCTCCGTTAATCCTGGTTTCATCATCGTTAGTCCTGATTTCAGTTCCGTTAGTCCTGGTTTAATCTCCGTTAGACTTGGTTTCAGATCCGTGAGTCCTGGTTTAATCTCAGTTTTTCCTGGTTTAATCTCTGTTAGTCCTGGTTTAATCTTCATGAGTCCTGGTTTAATCTCCGTGAGTCTTGGTTTAATCTCCGTGAGTCCTGGTTTAATCTCCATTAGTCCTGGTTTCATCTTTGTTAGTCTTGCTTTCAGCTCCGTCAATCCTGGTTTCATCATCGTTAGTCCTGATTTCAGTTCCGTTAGTCCTGGTTTAATCTCCGTTAGTCCTGGTTTAATCTCTTTTAGTCCTGGTTTCAACTCTGTTTTTCCTGGTTTAATCTCCGTGAGTCCTGATTTAATCTCCTTGAGTTCTGGTTTTATCTCCGTGAGTCCTTGTTTAATCTCTGTTAGTCTTATTTTCACCTCCGTTAGTCCTGGTTTAATCTCTGTTAGACTTGGTTTCAGATCCATGAGTCCTGGTTTAATCTCTGTTTTTCCTGGTTTAATCTCTGTTAGTCCTGGTTTAATCTCCATGAGTCCTGGTTTAATCTCCGTGAGTCTTGGTTTAATCTCTGTGAGTCCTGGTTTAATCTCCGTGAGTCCTGGTTTAATCTCTGTTACTCCTGGTTTAATCTCCGTGAGTCCTGGTTGTATCTCCTTGAGTCCTGGTTTAATTTCCGTGAGTCCTGGTTTAATCTCCGTGAGTCCTGTTTAAATCTCCTTGAGTCTTGGTTTAATCTCCTTGAGTCCTGGTTTAATCTCTGTGAGTCTTGGTTTATTCTCCGTGAGTCCTGGTTTAATTTCGTTTAGTGTTAGTTTCAGCTCCGTTAGTCCTGGTTTAATCTCCGTTAGTCTTGGTTTCAGCTCTGTTTGTCCTGGTTTCAGATCTGTTAGTCCTGGTTTAATCTCTGTTAGTAATAGTTTCAGCTTCGTTAGTCCTGGTTTGATCTCTGTTAGTCCTGGTTTAATTTCTGTTAGTAATAGTTTCAGCTTCGTTAGTCCTGGTTTAATCACTGTTAGTCCTGGTTTAATCTCTGTGAGTCCTGGTTTAATTTCTGTTAGTGTTAGTTTCAGCTCCGTTAGTCCTGGTTTAATCTCTGTTAGTCCTGGTTTAATCTCTGTTAGTAATAGTTTCAGCTTCGTTAGTCCTGGTTTGATCTCTGTTAGTCCTGGTTTAATTTCTGTTAGTAATAGTTTCAGCTTCGTTAGTCCTGGTTTAATCACTGTTAGTCCTGGTTTAATCTCTGTTAGTCCTGGTTTAATCACTGTTAGTCCTGGTTTAATTTCTGTTAGTAATAGTTTCCGCTTCGTTAGTCCTGGTTTAATCTCCGTGAGTCCTGGTTTAATCTCTGTGAGTCCTGGTTTAATCTCCGTGAGTCCTGGTTTAATCTCCGTGAGTCCTGGTTTAATCTCTGTGAGTCCTGGTTTAATTTCTGTTAGTGTTAGTTTCAGCTCCGTTAGTCCTGGTTTAATCTCTGTTAGTCCTGGTTTAATCTCTGTTAGTAATAGTTTCAGCTTCGTTAGTCCTGGTTTAATCACTGTTAGTCCTGGTTTAATCTCCGTGAGTCCTGGTTTAATCTCCGTGAGTCCTGGTTTAATCTCTGTGAGTCCTGGTTTAATTTCTGTTAGTGTTAGTTTCAGCTTCGTTAGTCCTGGTTTGATCTCTGTTAGTCCTGGTTTAATCTTTGTGAGTCTTGGTTTAATCTCTGTTAGTCCTGGTTTAATCTCTGTGAGTCCTGGTTTAATCTCTGTTAGTCCTGGTTTAATCTCTGTTAGTCCTGGTTTAATTTCTGTTAGTAATAGTTTTAGCTTCGTTAGTCCTGGTTTAATCACTGTTAGTCCTGGTTTAATTTCTGTTAGTAATAGTTTCCGCTTCGTTAGTCCTGGTTTAATCTCTGTTAGTCCTGGTTTCGAGAGAATTACCTTAACTGGTAGTTCTGTATGTTAGAGCTTTAAATACCAGAGAAGACTAAACAAAAAAAAGACAAACTTTTTGAGATGAGAGAAAGACCAGTTTACGCCAGACAAGCATATTTAAATATCTGTTTATACTGAAGATAAACCAGTTAATTGTAATTGGGAGCAGTCCTCCATTCGGTTGACGCACCATCTGGCATCCAGGTCTGTTCAGTACAGTTTCAGTGCAGCACCAGGAAATGGAGGCTCCAAAAGTATATTTAGAAACCTGAGCGTGACATCACAGGGGGCGTGTCCAGTTATTCAGATTTATTCAGAATTGTGCTGCAGTGAACTTATATGTGCAGGTGAATTCAGGTGCACCAGCAGTAAAACATGGCCTCCAACTATCAACACCTCCCTTCTCCCCCCGGCTTGGTGGTCCCAGCCTTCCCAGAATTCCCTGCCAGATGGCGGGCAGCGCCCCGGGATGAGGCCTCCTTCCAGCGTTTCCACGCTCCCCCCTCCTCACCCCCATAGAGCTGTCATGTCAGCGTCTGGATGACGGACGACCACTGAGAGCAGAGCGAAGTGTGTGTGTGTGTGTGTGTGTGTGTGTGTGTGTGTGTGTGTGTGTGTGTGTGTGATTCTTATTTATATCCTTTGTGGGGACTGGCATTCATGCAGTCATTATGAGGACATTCTCTGTCAAGACTTAAGCAAACGTTTGACGGTCTACATCCAACTTAGGGGGCTTAAAGTTAGGGGGGTTGGGGTTATGGTTGGTGTGTGTGTGAGTGTGTGTGAGTTGTAGTACTATTTTGGTTGTAAATGAACTCCACTAAAAGCATGTGTGTGTTCTTACTCCTCCCCCGCTTTTCCAGTGACCTACCACTACCTCACCCACCTTTATAGACAAAACAGACCTCCACCCTGCACACACACTCACACACACATACCCTGGGGGACCATACTTTCAGGATAACGACCACTTCTGCATTATTGATCCCGATCCTGCTCTGTTCCTTGGGATTAAAACGCTCCAATTTGACCAGAAGGGATGTGGATTGCATCAGGGATGGACACACACACACACACACACACACATGCACACACACACACACACATACACACACACACATGCACACACACACATATACACGCATACACATACACACACACATGCAGACACATACACACACACATGCAGACACATGCACACACACACTTATATACACACACACACACACACACACAGAAAGCTGTCGGTAGATTTGGTGGTCGATATTATACATCATCATTACTCATGCAAAATCCTGCAAGTGAGTGATTGTGTTTCCATCTTCATACGAGTTTTCAGGTTAATTTCTACTTTCTGTGTGTTTTCTTCTTTTTTGTAGCTTCGTATGGACCTGCTTCAGTTCTGACATCTCCACCGTGTCAGAAAGTTGGACGTTTGAAGAGTTCAGCCTGAACGTGACGTCACTAACGCATATGAGCTGGTTGATTGACAACCTCACCGCAGTGCACCTGTCGCTTATGAAGCCACACCCCTAATGAGGCATAAATCTGTGGCTGTACCTAGTGCGGCTGTCACCGACTCGTGAGCTGGAGGTGGAGATCACAAGCGGACTGTAAATACGCTTATTTCTGCTGTAAAGTTTTTAAGGTGGAGTCATGGAGATGAACTCATATTTTATCTGGAATCTCCTGAGCTTGCAGGGCGTAGTAGTGAAGAACTTCCTGATTATTCCTTGGCTCCACTCCCAGGAGCAGACATGTCCTGGCTGAAGCGCCACCGTGCATCTCTGCGTGACGCGTCTCGTCGCGTGAACGTCGTCACGGCGACTGCATCGCTGCTCGGTCAAACCTGCATTAATGCAGCTCCTTCTCGCTGTGACAATCCCGCGGCTGCGAGGCGGCTAACGGGTGCTTGGCGGGGCCTCATCGATCCACGGGGACTCCCGCCGACCCGTCTGTCAGCTCCAGCGTCGACCAATGGGGAGCCGTGTAGTGGGAGGTGAAGGTGAGGAGCAGAGCATGTGTGTCACGGGGGAGGAGGTGTCAGGATTATTGTCTCCAGTGTGCCGTCGCTGTGCCACATTAGGGCCTATTGATCGGTTTGCACGGCTGACGCTTTGTTGGGGAGTCTCTCGGGGTATTGATCGGTGACCTGCCGACAGCAGCCTGTGTGTGAGAGACGGCTGAATGAGGAGGGGGATTAACAGGTGTTTAGAGGTGATTTATGTTGGACGGATGCTCACGGTGACTCCAACCATCATGTTTGATCCAGCCACTGGATCTCAGTGGTTTAATGACCTGATGGCTGAGCCTGTTACTTTAATAAAATAGTCAGTGGCATCTCCTCTGCTGTGGTCTGCTGGGGCGCAGCATCAGTACCAGAGACACCAGCAGGATGGACGGACGTGACCGGAAGGCTGGTAACATCAGCGGACAGGGACCGGTTCATCTGATTCGGTGAGGGACAGGAGGACACTGAACAAACTGATGTCCATCTTGGACAATCAGTCCCACCCCCTTCATGACCCACTGCAGAGACAGCAGAGCTCCTTCTCCAGAAGATTCATTCAGCTCTGCTGCTCAGAGAACCCAGGAAGTCCTTTCCACACTTTATGATAATTCTACCTTATGTCACATCCATCCATCATCCCGCCACGAGCATCCATCCAGCCAGCCAGCCAGCCAGCAGCCCGCCACCGAGCAGGCAGCCAGCCAGCCAGCAGCGCGCCACCGAGCAGCCAGCCAGCCAGCCAGCAGGCCGCCACCGAGCAGGCAGCCAGCCAGCCAGCCAGCCAGCAGCGCGCCACCGAGCAGCCAGCCAGCCAGCAGCGCGCCACCGAGCAGGCAGCCAGCCAGCCAGCCAGCCAGCAGCGCGCCACCGAGCAGCCAGCCAGCCAGCCAGCAGCGCGCCACCGAGCAGCCAGCCAGCCAGCCAGCAGGCCGCCACCGAGCAGCCAGCCAGCCAGCAGGCCGCCACCGAGCAGCCAGCCAGCAGCCCGCCACCGAGCAGCCAGCCAGCCAGCCAGCCAGCAGGCCGCCACCGAGCAGCCAGCCAGCAGCCCGCCACCGAGCAGCCAGCCAGCCAGCCAGCAGCCCGCCACCGAGCAGCCAGCGAGCCAGCAGCCCGCCACCGAGCAGCCCGCCACCGAGCAGCCAGCCAGCAGCCCGCCACCGAGCAGCCAGCCAGCCAGCCAGCCAGCCAAGGAGCAGCCACCCAGCGAGCAGCCAGCCAGCCAGCCAGACAGCCAGCCAGCCAGCAGCCCGCCACCGAGCAGCCAGCGAGCCAGCAGCCCGCCACCGAGCAGCCCGCCACCGAGCAGCCAGCCAGCAGCCCGCCACCGAGCAGCGAGCCAGCCAGCCAGCAGCCCCGCCACCGAGCAGCCAGCGAGCCAGCAGCCCGCCACCGAGCAGCCCGCCACCGAGCAGCCAGCCAGCAGCCCGCCACCGAGCAGCCAGCCAGCCAGCCAGCCAAGTAGCAGCCACCCAGCGAGCAGCCAGCCATCCATCCATACATCCATCCATCCATCATCCCTCCACCTATCATCCATCTATCCATCATCCCTCCACCTATCATCCCTCCACCTATCATCCATCCATCATCCCTCCACCTATCATCTATCCATCCATCCATCCATCCATCCAATTATCATCCACCCATCTATCATCCATCCATCATCCCTCCACCGAGAAACAGCTAAACACTTGAAGATCACTAGATCTCTGTTCATGAGTCTACCACGCAGATGTCCATGCAAGAACACCACAGAGGAACCAAACATCGATCTAGATACCTCCAGATGGTGACAGCTGACTACCCACTATGCCAGGACCTTCTGGGGCAGCTGTGACAGCGGCTAGGGACCTCTGCATGGAGGTAAATCCACCACAGAATACACAGCAACGTTTTTCAGCTTTTTTCATTTTTAGAGGGTCCCATATTTTTTTCTTACCACAACAGCATCACAATAAAATACCCAGTCAACACTTGGAAATGTCAGGATTACTGTTTGGGAAGTGATCTGCATAACCTTCAAGAGCTTTGCTGGATGTTTTTTGACGTTGTGAAAGCAAGCGATCAGTTAAATGATGAAGAAAACGACCTGCAGGATAAACAGTAGTGAGCATAAACGTCAGGGCTCGCCGACTTGGACGACCGCTGGATTTTTAAAAACATTTTTCTGGATAATTTAGCCTCAGATGAAGCTTTCTGGAGCAGAGCAGGAGGCTCTCCAGCTGATGGAGGCCCTGAGGTTGACTGGCTCGAATAGACTGGAAATTGGAAATATTTGTGGGTTTTTGTTGGCACTGAAGCCGTTCGCAGGTTGAAATCCCACATGGGGGTTCTGAGTGAGTGAAAACCGGAAAGGTAGGAGGATCTGGAGAGAGCTGAAGACCAAGTTACTCCAGCTGGAAAGGAAAACACATTAGAGCCGCCCGAGTTCAGGAAAGATGGGAGGAGGAGGAGGGAGTCAGGGACGAATGTTCGAAGGGGAGAAGCTGTGAAGGTTGAGGCTGGTTTCTGCACAGATCAGGAAACCAGCTTTTGCTCACTGCAAAGACACCAGGTCGACTTTATTTTCTTTAAACAAGAAGGTTAAAACTCTCAAAGTGGGCTTCCTTCCATGCTCTTTTATCACATCAAACCACATAACTTTGGGTTTGGGGCCAAAAGGTTTGTGAGTTATGTGAGAAAATGATCTACCAGAACAATAAATCAAGTAAACAAGCCCCAGCTGACAACATGAGTCCCAGCACGGTACAGAAGCTGGACATGGTTCCTGCAGCAGAAGACAGAGCTGTGAGAGAAAGGGGGCAAGCCCTGTTCAATTAACTGGTTTTCAGTAGTGATTACTCAGCAAATGTGATCTGATCTTCATCTTCTGGTCCAGCAGCCTGACCAAACAAGTCCAGGTCTCCTTCACCACAGCCACCTCCTTCATTTCTTCCAGGGGAATACCGAGTCGTTCCTGGGATAGCTGATAATCTCTCCAGCGTTTCTGGGGTCTGTCCAGGGCCTCCGTCTGTTTGAACATACCCAAAACACCTCCCTAGGGAGCTCCCCCAGCCTTGATTCAGTACTTCATCATGCTGGAGTGGTTTGTGTGTCCAAATGATCTGAAGAGTTACGCTGCCTTTGGCCTCGGTAGGGTCTTCCAAGGCAATTCAAATGGACTCGTATAGACAGTGTCCCTCGTCCTGGTTTCAGCTACCCTGAAACCAGGCCTGGTGGGAGGAGCGTGTTGAAGAGCCCCTGTTGCGTCTGTGGGCTCACCCTGTTGTGGACCCACAGCTCCCAGGACGGGCCATATGACTCAGATGTAATGTGAGCCAGCTCACTTCCAAAGGTATGGGACTCGGCATTCCAGCGCTTCTTCACAGAAACTGATTCTCCAATCAAGTCACTTTATTTGAAGCAAAAAAGCACTACGGTCAAAGTACATAAATGTGTGGAACCATAACCCACTTTGCTCACATGAACAAACTGAAATCTAGATCCAAATGAAAATAAAAACACAACATAATTCCAAGGAGTTCATATTCTCCTTTTATTTAAAATAAAATGGTACGGGTTCAAGTACAGAACCCTGTGGAACACCTTGACCAAATCTGAGGGTATGAGGAAGAGTCCTGGCTCCCAAGAACAAAATAGCATCTTCATTTTAAATGAATACAGAAAAGATCTTAATTCCAGTAGGATCGCGTGCTTTTCCTTGGCCCTGAGCATGTGGAGCTGAAACATGGCGCCACTCACCTGTTTGGTCATGGAGTCTATCAGCCGAACATAAAGATCCTGTTCTGTCCGGATACCTGAAAAAAACCCACAACAAACAGTCACAAAACCCGTGTACACAGAGATAAAACATCAGCCTGCCCAGATTTCTGCGCCTTTCCTTCCTGCATCAGCCCGTTATGCTAATCGGATCAGTCAGACCAGAAGAGGAGGCTGGTGATGACGCCGTCCAGCAGGTGTGTTGTTATTGATGCCGTGTGTTTGCTCGCCTCCCCCTGCAAACGCAAACACCAGCGCTGCTGCAGACGCTCTATTATTTATGGGCCGGGCCGCCTTTAACTCTGCCCCCCGCTGCCGTCCGCCTCCACGAGAACAAGGAATCCTCATTCTCCGACAAATTAAATATCAATCAGACTGCTTGTCTTTTATTAGCCATGCATCCGGGCGTGAATGTGACACGAGCGCGGCGTGGGGTGGAGGCAGCACCTGTTAGCGGCGCAGCAGCTCTAATTGTGCGGGCTGCCGCGGGTTTGTGCCGTCTGGTTTCCTCGCAGCTTCCTCTGCTTTCTAATTGACATGATTCACTCCTCCGTCTGCGGCCTAAATGGCGGCGATCCGTCCCGGCTGCAGATGAGGTAAATTACCTCTGCACCGGCTAATCAGGAGACGCAGGGCCGGGATTTCTCCTCCTCTGGAAGAAAACGCTCTTTTATGTGCCACTGTATCTGCTCCTGGTGCTGCAGGGGTGTGAGCACATCACACCTGGACCCGGGCCAGCGCCGGCCGAGCCTCCACTCGGCTCCCAGCCCCTCCGACCCGATGGACAAACCAGAGTCCAGGTCTGGGTTTGAGCCTGTCAGCGATTCCAGATGTCTGCAGCACTTGCAGAGGGAAAACGTTTTCCAGACTCAGACTGAAACATTCAGAGCCGAGTTAAGCTTCAAGTCCGCTGAGATGAACTTTAGGAGAACAATTAAAAGTTGACTTTTCTAAGTTTCAAAGAAATTTCTAAAACTTTGGTCAAAACGACGCAGCGCTGCTACATTTACGGCTATTACGTTAAAACTGTTTTTAGGGGTGGAGTCAACTGTAAGACTCAACATGTGAGAAGTTGCAGTTCTTCTGATGACCACTAGGTCCAGCTGTAAGTCCACTGACCTCCGTGTTTACGGTCACACTAATGCCGACCGGCTTTATCTCACATCCATCCGTCCAAATCGGTTCTTCTCGCTTCTTTCTGAAGCTTCTATCGGGACCCAGCGAGCAGCTGCTGCTGCGAGCCCCATGGAACTTCCCCCACCTTCGAGACTAACCCAGAACCTTCCAGACCAACCCAGAAACTTCCAGACCAACGCAGAACTTTCCAGACAAACCCAGAACTTTCCAGTCCGACGCAGAACTTTCCAGACAAACCCAGAACTTTCCAGACCGACCCAGAACTTTCCAAACCGACCCAGAACCTTTCAGACCAACGCAGAACTTTCCAGACCAACACAGAAACTTCCAGACCAACCCAGAAACTTCCAGACCAACACAGAACTTTCCAGACCGACCCAGAACTTTCCAGACCGACCCAGAACTTTCCAAACCGACCCAGAATTTTTCAGACCAACGCAGAACTTTCCAGACCAACACAGAAACTTCCAGACCAACGCAGAACTTTCCAGACCGACCCAGAGCTTTCCAGACCAACCCAGAACTTTCCAGACCGACCCAGAACCTTCCAGACCGAGCCAGAACCTTCCAGGCCAACGCACAACTTTCCAGACCAACCCAGAACTTTCCAAACCGACCCAGAACCTTCCAGACCGACCAAAAACTTTCCAGACCAACCCAGAACTTTCCAGACCGACCCAGAACTTTCCAAACCGACCCAGAACTTTTCAGACCAACGCAGAACTCTCCAGACCAACACAGAAACTTCCAGACTAACGCAGAACTTTCCAGACCAACCCAGAACTTTCCAGACCAACCCAGAACTTTCCAGACCAACACGGAATTTTCCAGACCGACCCAGAACTTTTCAGACCGTCCCAGAGCTTTCCAGACCAACCCAGAACTTTCCAGACCGACCCAGAACCTTCGAGACTAACCCAGAACTTTCCAGACAAACCCAGAACTTTCCAGTCCGACACAGAACTTTCCAGACAAACCCAGAACTTTCCAGACCGACCCAGAACTTTCCAAACCGACCCAGAACCTTTCAGACCGACCCAGAATTTTTCAGACCAACGCAGAACTTTCCAGACCAACACAGAAACTTCCAGACCAACCCAGAAACTTCCAGACCAACACAGAACTTTCCAAACCGACCCAGAACTTTCCAGACCGACCCAGAACTTTCCAGACCGACCCAGAACTTTCCAAACCGACCCAGAATTTTTCAGACCAACGCAGAACTTTCCAGACCAACACAGAAACTTCCAGACCAACACAGAAACTTCCAGACCAACGCAGAACTTTCCAGACCGACCCAGAGCTTTCCAGACCAACCCAGAACTTTCCAGACCGACCCAGAACCTTCCAGACCGAGCCAGAACCTTCCAGGCCAACGCACAACTTTCCAGACCAACCCAGAACTTTCCAAACCGACCCAGAACTTTTCAGACCAACGCAGAACTCTCCAGACCAACACAGAAACTTCCAGACTAACGCAGAACTTTTCAGACCAACCCAGAACTTTCCAGACCAACCCAGAACTTTCCAGACCAACACGGAATTTTCCAGACCGACCCAGAACTTTCCAGACCGACCCAGAGCTTTCCAGACCACCCCAGAACTTTCCAGACCAACCCAGAACTTTCCAGACCGACCCAGAACCTTCGAGACTAACTAAGAAACTTCCAGACCAACGCAGAATTTTCCAGACCAACACAGAACTTTCCCGACCGACCCAGAACTTTCAAGACCGACCCAGAACCTTCCAGACCAACGCACAACTTTCCGGACCAACCCAGAACTTTCCAAACCGACCCAGAACCTTCCAGACCGACCCAGAACCTTCCAGACCAACCCAGAACTTTCCAGACCGACCCAGAACCTTCCAGACCAACACAGCACTTTCCAGACCAAGCCAGAAACTTCCAGACCAACGCAGAACTTTCCAGACCGACCCAGAACTTTCCAGACCGACCCAGAACCTTCCAGACCAACGCACAACTTTCCGGACCAACCCAGAACCTTCCAGACCAACACAGAAACTTCAAGACCAACCCAGAAACTTCCAGACCAACGCAGAACTTTCCAGACCGACCCAGAACCTTCGAGACCAACACAGAACTTTCCAGACCGACCCAGAGCTTTCCAGACCAACCCAGAACTTTCCAGACCGACCCAGAACCTTCCAGACTAACGCAGAACATTCCAGACCGACCCAGAACTTTCCAGACCGACCCAGAACCTTCCAG
Source organism: Xenentodon cancila (assembly GCA_014839995.1). Lineage (NCBI taxonomy): Eukaryota > Metazoa > Chordata > Actinopteri > Beloniformes > Belonidae > Xenentodon > Xenentodon cancila. Next base: position 935,784 of record CM026205.1, read on the forward strand.
ACCAACGCACAACTTTCCGGACCAACCCAGAACTTTCCAAACCGACCCAGAACCTTCCAGACCGACCCAGAACCTTCTAGACCAACGCAGAAACTTCCAAACCGACCCAGAACCTTCCAGACCGACCCAGAACTTGAATGATTGTGACGTGTTGGATGTTTTTATTCGCGGCTCAGAAGTGATGAACTATAACCAGCTGTTAACTATAACCAGCTGTTAACTATAACCAGCTGTTAACTATAACCAGCTGTTAACTATAACCATAAACGTTTTACTGTGTGTAATTTTACCTGATGAGGTGCAGAAACAACCTCTGTACAGGTGTGAAATCTAACTATGGAGAATAAAACTGTAAATACTTATTTCTGCTGTAAAGTTAAACATATTAAGGCTCTAAAGGAGAATCTAGACCCTCCTTGATATAAAACTAATTACCGGTGTCACCTGTGGGGAACAGCGATCAATAACTCATCTACATCAATCAGTTCTGCAAATGTGAAATGCTCCCTGAACAAAGAGGCACCATTTAAAGAAGGTCTACATTCATTTCCTGCCATCAGTTGATGTTTAAAGGGGCATTTTATGGAGAACGCTCCTTGAGATCAGAACCTTTGGTGTCAGAACCAGCTCAGAAACGCACTGCAACCATGTGACCGCCTCCTCATCTTTAACTCCGCCCAGCTTCTCATCGTGCTGCTGTCAGTGAACCTCAGACGTGGGTACCACAAAGCTGTAGGAGCGATCTCTAAAGAGGCACAGCCTGCGGGATGGAAGGGTGTGGTCAAGTATCTGACTCCGCCCCCAACGCCAGCCACTATGAGTTCAGCTGTAAAGACTTGGCTGAACAGTAAAAGACTGTTACTGATTAATCATGACGATCTCTGGTTTAGGTGATTGTTTTGTCAGCAGCAGCTTCCATAATACACAGAACATCACGACCCAACAGCAGGATCAGGTCAGGACAGAAAAACTGAGTTCTGCAGGAACCTTCATCAGCGAAAAAACAGAAAACTGACATCTGTTACTCAACGCTATTGAATAAAGCCAGTTTTTGGCGGGCTCACCGTTGCTGTAGAGGAGCTGCAGCCTGTAGTGGATCCCGTTGTTGGTCTTCTCTCCGTTGTATTCCTGTCCATCAAACACAGACAGCTGCATGTTAGCGACATGGAGGGTCAGAACGTGCAGTCTGACGAGTCTCATTTCACCACGCGCAATAAACATCTTTCCATTGTACAAACACAGAGGTTTTGTGGAGTTCAGTCTCCACGTGAACTCCAGAAGCCGGGAATCAAACCTTCAACCTTCATCAGCTGCTCCACTTCCTGTTCCATGATGGTGTTCATGTCTGCAGACAGCAAGTTGCTGTGTTGTGTCTCATATTTCATATGACATCATATTACTTTACATCATATAGAACCATGAATCGCATCACGTCATGTGATCTGTCGTATCGAGCCGTATCGTTTTATTTTCAGGTCTGTAAGTACATCCTGACAACAGGTCCTGGTTCGATTCCCGGTGGGTTTCTGTGTGGAGTTTGCATGTTCCTCGCCGTGCTTGTGTGGGTTCCCTTCAAGTACTCTGGGTACTCCGGGTACTCCGGCTTCCTCCAAATAGTCCAAAAACATGCATGTGAGGCTGACTGGTGATTCCGTAGGTGTTTGGTTGTCTGGCCCTGTGATGGACTGGTGACCTGTCCAGGTGGACCCCGGCCTTTCGCCCCACAGACCCCCCGTGACCCCCCGTGACCCCCCGTGACCCTGAGAAGGGGTAAACGAGTATCGATAATGGATGGATGAATTGAATTGAACTGAACAGGGTCTGGGGTAGCACGGTGGCTTAGTGGTCAGCACTGTTGCCTCACAGCAGGAAGGTTCCCGGTTCAATTCCCGGCCCGGTGGGTCTTTCTGTGTGGAGTTTGCATGTTCTCCCCGTGCTTGCGTGGGTTTCCTCCGGGTACTCCGGCTTCCTCCCACAGTCCAAAAACATGCAGCGTAGGTTAATTGATCTTTCTAAATTCTCCCTAGGTGTGAATGTGAGTGTGATTGGTTGTTTGTATGTGGCCCTGGATAGACTGGCGACCTGTCCAGGGTGTACCCCTGCCTTTCGCCTGATATGTGTCGGGATAGGCTCCGACAGACCCCCGTGACCCGGAAACGGATAAAGCGGGTACAGATAATGGATGGATGGATGAACAGGGTCTGGATCCAGACCCGCAGGTCCTCTGCTCACCACTAGGGTCTGGATCCAACAGCGAGGTCCATTGACTTCCATGTATGTTGGCTCCACTCTTTTGCATCATAAAAACAAAAAACGCTCTTTAGGTTGTGGTGAGTTTTAGTCAGGATGGTTTTCTGGAGTCTTTTGGATTAAAACTTTCTTGACTCCACCCCTAAAACTCTCTTCGTGCTTCCAGGGAAGTTGAGGTTTTGTTTTGGGAACAGTAACCAACTGAATGAAGCGGAACCGGCGGGGAACGTGAGGGCAACATGAAGCCAGCGCTGAATAAATCTGAATCCCTCGTTTCCTTTCCTCTGTATTCACTTCCTCTCTCTGTGACCTTCCTCCTCCTCTTCGTTCCCTCTCAACCTTTATTCCTCGCTTTGATTGGCTCCCCTCTCCCCTCTCGGCCCACGTCGGCCGCCGCTCTGTGCCAGCTTTGCCCGGGAGTGTTGGCTCGGTCCCAGAGCGTTTGTGCCGGGACGAGAGACTAGAGGTCAAGGCAGAGGTGAGGTGAGCGAGTGGGCGGAGGAAGCGGTGCCAGCTGGCAGCCGATCAGAGAACAGACTCCCCCGAACCTGCCTGGATGTTATTACCATCCGCATCAGTCATTAGAGGCAGAAACGGGTTTGTGTGCTGCTCCGAGCTTCCACGAGGTCTTCATCGGACCGGTTTTACTGTGTCCTGGTCTGGAGTACCGAGTACTGACACCAGTCATGTCTCAGAACAAGTATTTCTTTTTAACTGTTGTAACGGCAACGCTCGGACGGCGGTAGACAACTGTCACCGAAGCAGCCTTCAACCACATTTCCATCGGCCGACAGCCGCGCTCATCCAGGACTACGGCGTCCACCATGTCCCATCACTGCGGTGCTCTTTCTGGATTTCTTTGGGGACTTTCTCTGGTTTCTCCAGGTTCCCGAGGTTCCTCTGTCTTTACCTGTGACCTTTGACGTCGGTGAATGCTGCTGCTCTTCACCCTCCTTCACGCTCCTCGAATGCTTTACATCACATTCTTCGACCTTTCTGCCGCCGCTGGGAGCCGCGGCCCCGTGAACTGGTGATTCCCGAGTACAATTCGGAAGTGTTGACTTAACACTGGCTGGCTGAGTCCAACATCTCCCCGGAAGTGTCGGAGCGGGACGCCCTCAGACAGGAGGCTGAGGCGCCTGCGCTGGTTTTCAGAGCAAAGGAAAGAAAATGGGACTTCATTCGAGTTGGAATCGGAATCCGAACAACTTCAGCGTTTAACGGTACCAGCTGTGAACCAGAACCAGATGTTTAACTTTACAAGAACCTAACTAGAGTTACTCCTCCTGACGAGGCCTGTCTTGGAGACTCCTGCTCTAAAGGGACACGCCGACTCTAAAACGAACACATCTTTGAATAAAACTGGTATCAAAAAATCCAACAAATGAAGCATAAATCTTACGTCGAAGAAGATGAAGATAAACAGCACATATATGACCAAATCTTCCACCTTTAGAGCTCCTATCTGTTTGGATTCATGTGGAAATCCATCCTAGAACATCTCACCATCTACTGGACCCGGCCGAGGTTCCTGATGAGGAACTGAGAGGTTTTAGGGCTTTTTGAAGACAATTGTTTAGACGGATTTAACTACATTTAGTCATCTGTGGGCTTTTCAGGAATTAAACTAGTTTTATTTGATATAAATGTCAGCATATATAAATAAACCTATTGATTCCTTTCAAACAGTTTTGGGTCTGTTTCTGTCAGCTGACCTCTGCAGGATGTGATGGCTGATTGGCACCTCTGTTGAATCTTTACAACCAACATCCAAGACATGATCCAATCAGAATCAAGACAAGGGGCGTGGTCACGACCACTTCACCTGGATGAGGCAGCTGCAGATGTCAGGACACACACCTCTGACCACCAGGTGGCATCGACCACCCGTCATCCACGCTGACGGAGGCAGACAGGACGGACATTCCTGGATCCAGATATGTGACGGTTTTCCTGCGTAACGCCGGCGGCCGTGGCTCCATGGCCACACGATTGAATTGTTTATTTATGATCTCATGATTCTGGCAGCAAGTAGGTACAGAGGAGTCTTATTGATCACCTTTATGTCCATAAACACTTCAGAAGTCGCTATTGACCACCAATCAAATTCTCAATGGATATTTTTTATCCAATAAGGGGGTGGAGGCAAAGACAAAGTACCTGGATGTGTTGTTCTCATGTGTTCTACTGTTCTACCAATTCAGAGTTGGGTGGGAAAAACGGGAGTTGTTTTGCTGTTGGGCTGCTGGCTCAATGAGACTTTGTCTCAGACTGTTACCGTCCCAACCGATCAACTGGGCGGAACCAACCGATCAACTGGGCGGAACCAACTGATCAACAGGGCGGAACCAACCGATCAACTGGGCGGAACCAACCGATCAACTGGGCGGAACCAACTGATCAACAGGGCGGAACCAACTGATCAACAGGGCGGAACCAACCGATCAACTGGGCGGAACCAACCGATCAACTGGGCGGAACCAACCGATCAACTGGGCGGAGCCAACCGATCAACTGGGCAGAACCAACGAGTCTGGTTGGAAAACTTAACTACCCGTTGCAGCTTACGGATGTTTGCCTACATTCATCCGGGTGGAAGTCGTCCCGATGTCGTCTGCATGCAGGAGCTAAATTTGAGTTTTTCAGGCCCGACGCAGCAAAGATGCTGCAATAATTAACAGCATCAGGAAAGTCAGTGGAGCTTTAAAACAACCAAACATTTAATTGGACTCAGAGATAAAATAATGAACATGTAGGGAGCATCACAGGGTTCTCAAAGATCTGATCTGTATGAAATTGTGTCTTAGGATAAAGTCAGCAGCACATTGTGGTTTTTACACGCTGGAGCCAGGAAACAACAAGGATGAGGAATGACCTTGTCTTTCTCCACGAAGTCCACGTAGGACGTCCTCTCGATCTCGACGGGCTGACCCTGCCGGTCGTACAGCGCCAGCACAAAGTGGAAGAAGTTGGACTTCCTCAGATTGGAGGGAGGCTGCTTCTCGAAGTGGGCTCGAGCCAAACCCACGCCGCTGAAACAGAAACATGAAGAACCTTCAGTGAGGAAGAGAAAACAAGAGCTCACAGAAGCAGGCGGCGGCTTTAACGCCGCTGCTGGAACACTTTAACCATCAAACCGAGGAGGCTTTTGTCCGCTTACGGATCCTCCGGTTAAAAACTCAGATTCAGTCCCCATTCGGAGGAGATTTATGTGAGCTGACGAGCAAATGAGGAGTGAATTTCTCTCCGTTTGTGTCTGCGGGCTGCAGCACCTCATTATATCTGGTTTGTAATCTCATTTTCACTTTTGATTGATTCAACTTGCCTTTACATGAAGTCTGTGTTAATTATCATTATGAGAAACTCAGCTGCAGAACTCTGACAGTCAGAAGTGATTTTCAGGAGGAGAAAAGTGAAAGACAGGCTTCATGAATAAATCAGAAAAATGAAGACAAATGAAGTGGGGGAAATTAAAGAGCTACAGCAGCTTCAGCAGAGATCAGGTCAGAGTTTTACTGAAGAACTCACTGGAGGGGTTCCTCAGGGCGCCACGTTGGGCCTGTTATAATACAGACGTGTTTGACTTGGTATCCCTTTTTTAACTTTTTGTTTAAAAACAATGTCAAAATGGCACAATTATTTACAAAAATCATGTGGGCAATCCTAAGTAACTTCTTACTGCTTCTACAAGATTTGCGAAGTTAAGTTACAGTCAGGTGCTGCTGATCACCGGCCCTTGATGAGCTGACCATCAGCAGATGTTTTGGCAGTTTTCCAGATCATAAACACAATGCAAAGGTGTAGAGACATCAGCAATGGTCTTGGAAAGGTTGTTGCTGCTTCTCAATCTGGAAACCATTTCTGAAGTTCAGTGTACAGTTGAACATTGATCCACTACTTCATGAAGCTGCTGCAGGTGGATCTATAAGCTGTTTGCATCATGGGAGTAATTAAAAAAAACACACTGCAGATGTACCAAACAAAAGTAGTAATTTCATTTTAAATAAAGCGAAAATGTTGAATGAAAGCATAAGTGTGAAGTTTGTTTTCTGGTCAGTTCGTAAAAATAAGAGGAAATCAAAGGTTCTGATGATAAACGCTGTTTGGACTGTAAAGTAGCCTCAGCTGCTCACGTGCACATGTGAAACTTTTCTCTGATGAAATGAATAAAAACGCTGCCTGATGGTGGAGCAGAGCTGAAGCTCCTGCAGGATGTGACCTCAGCTCTCCGCCTGCAGGACCTCCGAGCGTCCGGAGGGGAAACGTCGGCCAACAGCAGCCAGATATTTTTACATCAACCTCATTTCCTGCTTGTTTTGTTTCCTATAACATCTCCAATCAATACGACAGCCAGGACGCAGATAAATATTTATTCACGCTCGGGGTCTGTTTACGGGCCCCCCGGCCTCCCAGCTCCCCGGCTCGCGGGAATATTCCCCAGACGGCAGATTAATACATCCGTGACCTTTCTGCACCTCCATTACCAACGCTTAACGCCTCATTTGGAGCTCCGTTTGGTCAAAGCTGATCCTCAGTTTGTACAGGAGGATGGAAGAAAAGGAGAAGGAGGAGAAGAGGAGGAGGAAGTAGAGGAGGAGAAAAAGGAAGTGGAGGAGGAGATAAAGGAGGAGAAAAGAGGAGGCAGTAGAGGAGGAGGAGGAGGAAAAGGAAGTGGAGGAAGAGGAGAAGGAGGAGAAGAGGAGGAGGAAGTAGAGTAGAAGGAAAAAGAAGTGGAGGAGGAGATAAAGGAGGAGAAAAGAGGAGGCAGTAGAGGAGGAGGAGGAGGAAAAAGAAGTGGAGGAAGAGGAAAAGGAGGAGAAGAGGAGGAGGAAGTAGAGGAGAAGGAAAAGGAAGTGGAGGAGGAGATAAAGGAGGAGAAAAGAGGAGGCAGTAGAGGAGGAGGAGGAGGAAAAAGAAGTGGAGGAAGAGGAAAAGGAGGAGAAGAGGAGGAGGAAGTAGAGGAGAAGGAAAAGGACAAGGAAGTGGAGGAAGAGGAGAAGGAGGAGAAGAGGAGGAGGAAGTAGAGTAGAAGGAAAAGGAAGTGGAGGAGGAGGAAAAGGAGGAGAAAAGAGGAGGCAGTAGAGGAGGAGGAGGAGGAGGAAAAGGAAGTGGAGGAGGAGGAAAAGGAGGAGAAAAGAGGAGGCAGTAGAGGAGGAGGAGGAGGAGGAAAAGGAAGTGGAGGAAGAGGAGAAGGAGGAAGAGGAAGTAGAGGAGGAAAAGGAAGTGGAGGAAGAGGAGGAGGAAGTACAGGAGGAGGAAAAGGAAGTGGAGGAAGAGGAGGAGGAAGTAGAGGAAGAGGAGGAGAAGGAGGAGGACAAGGAAATGGAGAAAGAGGAGGACAAGAAAGTGGAGGAGGTGAAAAAGGAGAAGAGGAGGAGGAAGTAGAGGAGTAGGAGAATGATGAGGACAAGGAAGTGGAGAAAGAGGAGGAGAAGGAGAAGGGGAAGTGGAGGAGGACGAGGAAGTTGAGAAGAGAAAGTGGAAGAGGAAGTGGAGGAGGTTTGAAGAGGAGGAGGTGCTCAGATGTGATCAACAGGTTAAATCAACGGATGCAATAGCATCCGTTCTTCTGGTCATTGAGGTTTGAGACGTTCGCAGATCTCTGAAGGTCCCACCACAGCATCTCAACCACATTCAGGTCTGGACTTCTCTTTAATTTTTCATCACTTTGATGTTGATTTGTCCTGTCACATGACCCAGTTTCAGCCAGGCTTTAGCTCTTGGCTTTTCATGCCAGAGGAACCCCAGGCCATCGTCCCACCACCACTGTGCTTCACAGTGGGTCTGAAGAGTTTCTGCTGGGTTCCTCTTGGGTCTTGGGTTTCTGATCGTGGGGAAACCCCTGCTGGGACGTTCACTCCTAAGAAGATTGACAGCTGTCTTTTCCGCTTGCGAAAAATCTTCTCTCTGTGAAACATTGAACTCCAGATTGGAAATGTTTTTACAACCCTTATCAGTTTGATTTGCAGCAACAGTTCAAAGCTCATTGCTGATGTCTTTTCCTCTTGGCATTGTGTTAGCACACACCTGAATGTTCCAGACCAATAAACTGACAGAACATCTACTTTTATAAACTTTTAGGCCTGCTGATGTTGATCAATCAACAGAACCTGACTGAAACTGAAAGCCCACAGAACCAGTGCGGGGGTACTTAGGATTACCCACCTGATTTTTATTTAATTTTATTTAAATAACAGCTGGTTAAAAGAAGGGAACCGGAGGTTGTGTTTGAGTAACACTGAGGCCCACTATGATCTGATAATTTTTATTGATTTTACACACTACAAACAGGATTAAAAGAGCGTGACTGTAAGGCTAAAAAATTGGACAAATATAATTAAACACCTTCACTGCAGACATGATTTTATTCACGAAAGCAGAAGCTGATATAAATTTAGATTTTAAACTGAAACAAAGATGTAAATTTGGCACCTGATCCCTCCTGAACCCCATCAGCAGCATCACTTCCATCACTAAACCGCCCATTATCCCAATTACACTCCCAGTTGTCCAGACCGCCCATCGCCACGGCGACGCTCGTCATCCTCTCCTCTCTGCTCTGCCTCCTCTCAGAAAGCTCGTTAGCATCATTATTATTTCAATTATGCTAATTGTGGCTGCATCCACTCGTCGGCGCCGCTCGTAGCCGGCTGTCAGCACTTGGCACAAGGTGTAATAAAAACGGTGTCGATGGCACAGACATGTAAATCACACGGCCAGGCGGAGCAGGGGGACCGGGGGGGACCGGGGAGACCGGGGAGACCGGGAGGACCGGGGAGACCGGGGAGACCGGGGGGACCGGGGGACCGGGGAGACCGGGAGGACCGGGGGACCGGGGGGACCGGGGAGACCGGGGAGACCGGGAGGACCGGGGAGACCGGGAGGACCGGGGAGACCGGGGGGACCGGGGGACCGGGGAGACCGGGAGGACCGGGGGACCGGGGGGACCGGGGGGACCGGGGAGACCGGGGAGACCGGGGAGACCGGGGAGACCGGGGGGACCGGGGAGACTGGGGGGACCGGGGAGACTGGGGAGACCGGGAGGACCGGGAGGACCGGGGGACCGGGGGGACCGGGGAGACTGGGGGGACCGGGGGGACCGGGGAGACCGGGGAGACCGGGGGGACCGGGGAGACCGGGGAGACTGGGGGGACCGGGGAGACTGGGGGGACTGGGGAGACTGGGGAGACTGGGGGGACCGGGGAGACCGGGGAGACCGGGGAGACCGGGGAGACCGGGGGACCGGGGAGACCGGGAGGACCGGGGGGACCGGGAGGACCGGGGGGACCAGCTTGGTGACACTGCTGATGGAGACACTGCTAGAAACACCAGATCTTCTGGAAGACACGGTCCAACAACCATGCAGATAGAAAAAGTGTGTGAACTTGTTGAAATGTAGATTCCAGTTTGTTCATGTCGGTTAAGAGTCTTAGTAACAAACAAGGGATGGTCCTGCTGTTCCACAGGGTTCTGGACTTGGACCCATACGTTTGTTTTTTTGTGGAAAAACAACCCCAGACCACCATTCCTCCACCACCGTGCCTGACAGTGGGTCTGAGGTGTTTCTGCTGGTTTCCTCCAAACAAGATTCATTCATTCATGTATTCATGTCCAGAGGATGTTTTCCAGATGTCAAAATAAACCTTTTAAGTTGTTTGTGTATCTTGAGGTTGTGCAGATGATGGTGCAGGTGAACTGTTCATCATCATCTCTGCTGCATGTTTGAATCTCTCTACAGCTGTCATCTATAACCTGGTGGTGTTTTTATCGTCACGTCATGTAAGGAGCTTCATCTGAGTAGATGCTGTTCCTCTACTGACCACAGGGGGCTGGATCCAGCACTGAGCCCAAAAGATGTACCTCCTCCTATGATTTACAGAGCACTCTGAGGTTGGTTCAGAAGACGGGAGCACCATTGACAGCAGCTGCCGGACGGAGTTCAACACAGGACGGCGTCAGTCTCAGCGAGCTACTGTCCCCTGGACCACCACCTCCAGAACCGAACTCCAGAACCAAACTCCAGAACCGAGAAGCCTCATAGGCTATTACAAGCTACAATGAGGTACAGTGGGCGTGTTCTGACCAGTTGACAGGCTTCTTTGTTCCGCCTATTTGGCCATATTAGGATGAACCAGGGCTGGGCGGAGTCTGCTCCTGCCGACATGGCTCCGTTCTTCAGGAACGCACCGCCCAGTTCGGTTGTACAGTTTTGCCAGTGACAGCTGCTTTGTGTCTTTATTGTCTAGTTTTTAGTGGATCAAAGTTTTACGTTTCACAGATTAAAGGAGTTTTTTTCTTTCATGCAAGTGCTTGTTTTCTGTAGTTTGCTTAGTGTCAGAAGCTCCGCCCCCTGGAGACAACTTTGACTCGCAGGTCCGTCGCTGTAAACCGTTGGCGATCCAACTCACTGCCAGACACATGCGGGAGACTTAGGAACCACACACACACACACACACACACACTCTCTCACACACACACACTCTCTCACACACACACACTCTCTCACACACACACACACTTTCACACACACACACTCACACACACACAACGATACACACACACACTCACACACACAGACACTCACACACACACAACGATACACACACACACGCACACACACAGATACACACACACACACACACACATACACACACAACGATACACACACACACACACGCACACACACACTCTCACACACACACACAGATACACACACACACACACACACACATACACACTCACACACACACACACACACACACACACTTATATACACACACACACACACAGTGTGAGAGTGTGTGTGTGTGTGTGTGTGTGTGTGTGTGAGAGTGTGTATATAAGTGTGTGTGTGCAGACCTCAGTCTGCACACACACACTTATATACACACACACACACACACACACACACACAGTGTGAGAGTGTGTGTGTGTGTGTGTGTGTGTGTGTGTGAGAGTGTGTATATAAGTGTGTGTGTGCAGACCTCAGTCTGCACACACACACTTATATACACACACACACACACACACACAGTGTGAGAGTGTGTGTGTGTGTGTGTGTGTGTGTGTGTGTGTGTGTGTGTGTGAGAGTGTGTATATAAGTGTGTGTGTGCAGACCTCAGTCTGCAGACTAATTTGTGGGTAATTGCAGCATGACAGGAGCAGCCGCCGCAGCATCGAGCCGCCGTTTCCCTGAGCCGGCGCCCTAATTAGGAACGACACACGCTATTAAGGTGCACAAATGGAAATCGGTCAGGGGAGGGGTGGGGTTTCCTCCCCTGACAGCGCTCGCTGCCACCGCCATCGAGCCCACAGCAGACCGCTGCTGCCACCACAAAAATCCCATGATGCATTTCTCAGAGCGCCAGCAAGAAAACACCAGCCTTTTTTTTGTAAAAGCCACAAAGTTATGTAATCAGATTACTTTTAACTCTCAGATTAATTTTAAAATCAAAGCCTCACAGGAACCATGATGTGTAAGGAGCTCGAGCACCAAAAGTCAAAACAGAAGTCACTAATTTATGGTTGAACTTGCTACATCCAGCTTCCTGGTCTTAATCCTGATCCGGATCCAGACCTGCAGTTCCTCTACTGACCACCAGGTTCGGGGGAACGTTTATGTAGTTCTTATGCGCTTACATCTTTATCCGGCCGTGATGAAGAACATGAGGTTGTGACGTCTCACCAGTTTAGGACGGACCGGAGCCAAGGCAGCACCGCTGCATGGTTCCTTTAGTCAGCTGATTCTGCTGAATCCACCTGCTCACATGTACGCCCCACTGGAGGACAGGCCGGACGAGGAGGACGAGGAGGACGAGGAGGGTGTTGACGGGTGTAAATGCAGCTGGAGGTGTTTTGTTCTCCAGGTTGGAGCTGTCTGAGAAGAACTCAGCGGTGGGACTCATCGCTGCTCCACCATGATGCTGGCGGCTCATTTTGACTGCAGGTCTGATGGTCATGTGAGATAAACCTGCCTTGGAAAGCAGCACATCCAGCTTTTCCATCCATCCCTGTTTCTAAATCCAAGTTGCCGGACGGCACCCTCAGCAGAGAGGTGCCGGGTCAGGACTGCAGGGTCAGGGCTTCAGGGTCAGGACTTCAGGGTCAGGACTTCAGGGTCAGGACTGCAGGGTCAGGGCTTCAGGGTCAGGACTGCAGGGTCAGGACTTCAGGGTCAGGACTTCAGGGTCAGAACTGCAGGGTCAGGGCTTCAGGGTCAGGGCTTCAGGGTCAGGGCTTCAGGGTCAGGGCTTCAGGGTCAGGACATCAGGGTCAGGGCTTCAGGGTCAGGGCTTCAGGGTCAGGACATCAGGGTCAGGGCTTCAGGGTCAGGACTTCAGGTCAGGGCTTCAGGGTCAGGACATAAGGGTCAGGGCTTCAGGGTCAGGGCTTCAGGGTCAGGACATCAGGGTCAGGGGTTCAGGTCAGGGCTTCAGGGTCATGACATCAGGGTCAGGACTTCAGGGTCAGAACTTCAGGTCAGGGCTTCAGGGTCAGGACATCAGGGTCAGGACATCAGGGTCAGGACATCAGGGTCAGGACTTCAGGGTCAGGACATCAGGGTCAGGACTCCAGGGTCAGGACTCCAGGGTCAGGACTTCAGGGTCAGAACTTCAGGTCAGGGCTTCAGGGTCAGGACATCAGGGTCAGGACATCAGGGTCAGGACTCCAGGGTCAGGACTCCAGGGTCAGGACATCAGGGTCAGGACTCCAGGGTCAGGACTTCAGGGTCAGGGCTTCAGGGTCAGGACTTCAGGGTCAGGACTTCAGGGTCAGGACATCAGGGTCAGGACATCAGGGTCAGGACATCAGGGTCAGGGCTTCAGGGTCAGGACATCAGGGTCAGGATATCAGGGTCAGGGCTTCAGGGTCAGGACTTCAGGGTCAGGAGATCAGGGTCAGGACTCCAGGGTCAGGACATCAGGGTCAGGGCTTCAGGGTCAGGACTTTAGGGTCAGGACTTCAGGGTCAGGACATCAGGGTCAGGACATCAGGGTCAGGGCTTCAGGGTCAGGACTTTAGGGTCAGGACATCAGGGTCAGGACGTCAGGGTCAGGACATCAGGGTCAGGACATCAGGGTCAGGGCTTCAGGGTCAGGACATCAGGGTCAGGACATCAGGGTCAGGACATCAGGGTCAGGACATCAGGGTCAGGACTCCAGGGTCAGGACTTCAGGGTCAGAACTTCAGGTCAGGGCTTCAGGGTCAGGACATCAGGGTCAGGACATCAGGGTCAGGACTCCAGGGTCAGGACATCAGGGTCAGGACATCAGGGTCAGGGCTTCAGGGTCAGGGCTTCAGGGTCAGGACATCAGGGTCAGGACTTCAGGGTCAGGACATCAGGGTCAGGGCTTCAGGGTCAGGACATCAGGGTCAGGGCTTCAGGGTCAGGACATCAGGGTCAGGACGTCAGGGTCAGGACTTCAGGGTCAGGACATCAGGGTCAGGACATCAGGGTCAGGGCTTCAGGGTCAGGGCTTCAGGGTCAGGACATCAGGGTCAGGACTTCAGGGTCAGGACTCCAGGGTCAGGACTCCAGGGTCAGGACTCCAGGGTCAGGACTTCAGGGTCAGGATATCAGGGTCAGGATATCAGGGTCAGGGCTTCAGGGTCAGGACTTCAGGGTCAGGACTTCAGGGTCAGGACTTCAGGGTCAGGACATCAGGGTCAGGACTCCAGGGTCAGGACTTCAGGGTCAGGATATCAGGGTCAGGACTTCAGGGTCAGGACATCAGGGTCAGGACATCAGGGTCAGGACTCCAGGGTCAGGACATCAGGGTCAGGGCTTCAGGGTCAGGGCTTCAGGGTCAGGACATCAGGGTCAGGACATCAGGGTCAGGGCTTCAGGGTCAGGACATCAGGGTCAGGACATCAGGGTCAGGGCTTCAGGGTCAGGGCTTCAGGGTCAGGACATCAGGGTCAGGACATCAGGGTCAGGACATCAGGGTCAGGGCTTCAGGGTCAGGGCTTCAGGGTCAGGACATCAGGGTCAGGGCTTCAGGGTCAGGACATCAGGGTCAGGACGTCAGGGTCAGGGCTTCAGGGTCAGGGCTTCAGGGTCAGGACATCAGGGTCAGGACTCCAGCGGGACCGAGCGCCAACCATCTCGTCTCCACACTGAGTGTCGTGCCAAACTTGGTTTTGTTGCAGCTCCTCGACTGTCGACTAGAAGCTGCAGAAACACGTCTCCGGGTTAAAATGTTCAACTTTAAAGCAGAAGTGAACATTTTACAGTCTGGTGCCAAAAGCTGTCTGGTCTCAGTCGTCCCACTTCTCGTCCACGTCCTGCTCTTCCAGGACAGCTCGGGATGTTTTGGGGAACGGTTGCTGCAGCTGCTCGTTTTCTTTCCCAGTGACTTGACAAACTCGTGTCTTTTCACCGGATGGATCCTTACATGTAAATTTGCTTCTGTTGTTGTCATCAGCGTTTGTTCCACCTCTGGAAACCTCAGCCTGGAATAATGAAGTATATAATGTAAGTAATAATGTCAGTTTTCCAGGTTGGATTTTCCAGACTAAAATGTTTCACG
>CM026205.1:955563-1010563 GCA_014839995.1 Xenentodon cancila
CTGTATTTCCAAGAAAACCGAGACGAGCAGCGGCGCTCACAAACGCAGCGTATTTGTAGGATAAAAATGTTTCCATAAAGACCAGAAAACGCCCCCGGAAATGTTAACGTCTATGTTTGTATGTGAGATTTTTCTAAAAAGTCTGAATTTCTGAACGTTTGAGTTCAGATTTTTACCACCAAACATTTTCAGGAGAAAGAAGAGTGTTTCAACAATACTCAGAAAATGACCAAACAGAGTCTCCACTGGAGACAAGATCTCCACCTGAAGGCTGAGACCTTCACAGACAACAGAACATAGATGGAGCCCAGTAGACCGCCACGCACGGACGCACGGACGCACGGACGCACGGACGCACGGACGCACGGACGCACGGACGCACGGACGCACGGACGCACGGACGCACGGACGCACGGACGCACGCAAAGATGGATACCTTCTTAAAATAGGAGCGAGAGGACCATGGTAGCAGCTTCGAGGAGGTGGAGTGACGAGAAATAGATGAATTAAAGAAAAATGTAAAAGAATGTAAACTTTGGCTTATTTTTCCATCTCAGTTAAACTCAAGTAGAGACGTTTTATTTGTGTTTATCTGCTATAAATCACCGGTAAGTGGAAGGAGATTTTGGAGCTGACGGACAAAACTGTCATCGATGACAAAAGAACATGAACGGAGGTGACGGACAGGTGTCATTCAAACGAAAACAACCGACACAACGCCGCCGGGCCCAGGCCCGCCCCAGGCCCGCCCCTCCCCCACCGTGGCAACACCTGAAGCCTCTGTGAGTCCGAACTTCTCATCTTTTTCTTGCCGATGTTCAAGTTCAGATTTGAATCATTTAACCTTTTCAGGCACGGCGACCAGCGAAAGCGTCGTTAGCGCTGATATAAGCATCTGTTCCTCAGCAACTCGTCCCGGAAAAACAAAAACTCCTGACAGAGGAAGAGCGCTTTAGTTCTTCAACCTCCAAAATCAAGTATTTAAAAACGAATTGACCAGAACCGAGCAGAGACGAGATCTCCATCTGAAGGCTGAGACCTTCACAGTCAGTTCTGGGTTCCAGAAGAACATGGACCAGAGTCTGCATCAGAGACTGGGTTTCCATGTGAAGGCTGGCCACATCTCTAGATGTTGGGAACGTCTGATACTCCAAATGTAAAGGTCACAAATTCACCTTTCATTCAGAGACGTCTGGGGAAGGTTCCAGCAGACCCTGGAGACCCTGAAGAAGAAGAAGCAGGTGACGACGACAGATGACAGAACCCAAATGAACATGTAGACTGACAGAAATCCAACCAACGACGGGAACGAGACTCGGCGCTGCTCACAAATGACTCGTTCCACAAACTGGAGCTGAGACTCAACGGCTCAATCGTTTATTTCGTGTATTTTGTACGAACGTGTGAAACATCAGCAAAGACTCCAAATTCATGCTGAAGATGACACAAACGGAGACTGGAAAGTACTCAGATGAGAAGGAAAGAAACCTTTAACTCCACGGGAGCTACAAACGCCGATATCAGGTGACCAGCTGAGACGCATCGAGATGTTCTCCAGGACGGGGTTCCACCGCGACAGAGTTACAAGTATTACCAGTAAAAACTGCTCCTCTACTTTCATCTTTGCTTCACGTTCAATCTCAGAAGACGCAGCAAGGCTTTAAAGTCCATCTTGATCTGGGAAGTTTCTGTCTTCACTCCCGAGATTCAGCCGGGAAAAGGAGTTCAATAATGAGATGTAGACGTGACCTTAAACGTGTTTTTAAATAGTTCAGAAGCAGCAACATCTGGCTGCAGATGGGTCTGCTGAAGAAGAAAAGGCCCGCTGTCGAGGAGTCTGAGACTTCTGGGGGACATCGAAGACCTGAAGGGACCTGAGGAGTCGGTGGAGAACAGATGGACGAATCCTCTGAAACCGTCGTTGGTCGAACTGTTTGAACTCCTGAATTTAGCAGAAAAATCTCCGAGACTGCAGCTCCTTCAGGTCGGTTTAAACGTGAATGTTGGTGATTTTGTGGAGATGAAAACGACGTTCTGGACGTTCCTGCCAGGACTAATGCCATGTTTCTGCTTAAATAAAGTTAATAAAAGTGATATATTTTCTGTTTTTACCTTCTTATTACCTTTTTTGTCCAAAAGGAATTTCTGATTTTTTAAGACCAACACTGCTGTATGGGAGCAAAACTGATTTTTACATCTATTAAATCCTCTTTTTTTAATCCAGAGGAGCCAGTTTTCACTTCCAGGTCATTTTTAACTTTGTTCATCTTTAAACCTGTAATTTTGCTTTTAGTTGAATAAAGTTAAATCTCACAGGTGCTTCTGCTTGAGGAGAATGTTTTGGTGTTTTTAGTTTTGAATGTCTTCTGTTTCTGAACAAAGATCCATTAAACTTGTTTCTGATATTAAATCACCAAATGAAGCCACTTTTAAACTTCAACCTGCTGTTTTTATCTATTTTTGTTTCATTCATTTTCTGACCTTTATTGCTTCTAATCTGCTCTTTTCATCTTAATCTATTTTATACTGTTATTATCTTTTATTTTTCACTTTATTTTATTTTCTCTTACGGATTTTAATTCTCTTTTTACCATTTGTTCTTCAGCTGTTTTCTTGTTTCCACTTTCTGTTTCAAATCTGTCATAAATAAAACTGCCTAAACATCTTTAAATTCGGCTGGAAATAAATTTGTTGCATTTCACTGGACATTTCTCACAGAATGTCAACTTGAACATATTTAAAAATGAAATAAAAACCACGGACAAGTGTGAAGGTTTAGCGCTCTAGTGGAAGGCGTCTTTTTTTGCGCGCAAATGTGGGTAATTCCTCGCAGGTTCCCGCGTGGATTTGTCGGATTGAAGGATCAGATTTCCAGGTGAGAGACTCGGACTCGCCGTGGCAGGATCCCGGACACGAAACCAGGTTGGACAGAAGCGGAACTGAAGATGTTAAAACTCAGAGGCGGTTTTATTTAACACGAGGCCAGTCGGGATTTTATGATTAATAATATTCATTCCAAATCATTCACTTTTATTATTTTTAAGTTTAAATTTTAGTATTATTTATTTTCAAGCTCACAGTGAATCCTACGGGTTGGTAATTTTATTGGGGTGTCTTAGATACATTTGTGCTCATTTTGTCTCAAAAGTTGCCACATTATGAACTCAAACATCAAAATATGAAAATAGTTTAATTTTAATTTCATTATTTTATTTTATTTTTTTTTTTTTAATTCTAACACTTTGAAATTTCTGGGGGTCTGGGCCGAGAGGAGCGCGGAGCCGCGGCCGCTGGCACGCGCTCTTTACGCGTTTTTCCCGCACCGGACCAACACCGCCTAACCGATTATTTTTAGGAAATAATCCTTCCTTTTGTGGATGTGGTGTCCACATGTCTAAATGTAATCCAGATGTGTTCGCGAAGCCGCGCGGCAGCAGAGATGTTTGCGTGTTTGGCTCCACGGGGCCCGACTCGTGCTGAAGTCGAAGCCGGCGGAGAAGCGCAGACGAGCGGCGTGAGGAAGGTGGCGGCTCCCGCACGGGAAACACGCGGCGGATGCTTCGAAATTATTCGGAACAAAAATACAGAATATGTTTAATATATTTAAATGATTTGTTTTCCTGCGGTAAAAAGTATCATTAAAAGGATTTAAACCGAAGAACTTCTCCACATGATGATTTTGCTTCTGATGCGAGTTTGGATCTTTTTCGGGTTTTTGCTGGTTTTGTTCTTCAGTTTTAAATAAAAACCAGCGCTTCCGACGCTTCTCCTTCCAGGTTAGTTATTTTACGCGATTTATTTTCCCTGACACCTTGAAGCTGATGGACCTGAACTTGTCATGGCTGCAACTTTGAATTTGCGGCGTTTTTCTGCAGGACTCAAACCTGCTGGACTTCCCTGGCTGTCATTCCTGATCCCACCAAGCTGTTGGAAAGTTGCGCGTTTTTCTAGAGGATTTTTTTTTATTATTAGTATTATTTTTATTTTACCTTTGGGCCGCTGTGTTGGCGTCCAGAATCCCTGCGCCCTGCATCCAGGAGCGGACCGGGGTCATACCGGTGGGGAGCGGCTCCTCCTTCATGGTCAGGGCCCCCCGGGGGAGGCTGTCCTGGATGGAGAACATCAAAGAAAGTGTCCTTGTGGGAGCGTCGACTTGAGCAGGAACAGGAACGGAGATGAAGAGTAATCCTCCCTGTAGCAGCGAGTCAAAGAAGCCAGAGGACCACCTGGATTAAGGTGGAGGAGAGAAGAGGAAGGAGGGGGGAGGAGGGAGGAGGAGGGTTGGGACGAGCTTCCCCAAAGTACCGGGTCCTGATCCAGAGAAGAGTCCCGGAGTCCTCTGGGCTTCTCCGGGGGCTTTTTTAGATCCCAGTCCGGGCTGCAGGAGGGCGGAGAGAGAAGAGCATCGGCGGGGATCCGGAGAGCCTGGAGCCGGGAGAGAAGCAGCAGCGAGCCGGGAGAGAACCGGGGACGAGAGTCGGGAGAGAAGCGGCAGAGGCGGGGATCAGAGGAAGGCGAGCAGCCGTGTTGTACGCAAAAATGAAAAGTGGGATAAAAAACGAGCCTGCGCTTCAAAAAAGGACTAAAATGAAATGATTAGGAAACAAGAGGGAGGGACGGACCGACCGGGGAAGACTCCCGGGGGAAGCGGGGGATTGGGCAGCCAGAACTCTCCTCCCCTCCCTCCCCGGCTCGTTATGGCTTCTCCGTCCCGGCGGGGAGCGCCTTCTCCCGGGGTCCGGGGCTCCGGAGCTCCCAGGGGACCAGTGTGGAGCGTGATGGGGGCGGAGCGTCCACCACACAAGGAGGAGCTAATCTGAATACTGGCCGCACCCCTAGAGCCTGATTGGCTCATCTGTCACGTTGCGTCACAATTTGATTCACAGCGCGCCAAATATGGGTTTCCGCGTGTTTTCAGACCTCAATCGCGCACGTCCGCGTTCACGCAACTCCTCAGAGTTCCCGGAATTCACCTGTTTCTGCCACCGACGCACAGTTGTGCACATTTAGCTGAAATATGCGCTTTTTCACGCAGTCAGGGCTGCAGTTAGGCTTTATTGGAGCCATGTGCAAGTGCGTGTTTGGGGGGCGGGGCGGGGGTTCATTCAGAAGAAATACAGTGCATTGTGGGAGTTCAATCCCTTTAAGAAGGTGGTTGTGAGGAAAATAGGAAATAGGCTCAACTTCTAAATGTAAATTTAGTTCAGCCTTTTACAGGTAAATGTGTGATAGAAAGATAAATTAGAAAATAACTAGAAAAAACTGACATTCTTATTTTATGACTTCATAAATTTGCACAAAAAAATCATTTTTTAAACTCACCAATTTGCATTTAAAAATATCAGAATTTCAGATTTTACAAAATTGCTAATTTGAGAGACAAAAATCCAAAATGTCTTTAAGCCTTAAAAATAAATTAGTCTGACTTCACAAACTCATCAATTTGAATTGAATCACACATATTTCTAGGAAAAATTACATTTGGGGATAAAGAAATAAATATAAACTCACAGTTTTGTCAAAACCTACAAACTTGCAAAAAAAAACTCATTAAGACCCTTTTAACACTTATTAATAAAAGAAGAAAAAGCTAAATATGATGACTCAAGAAATATCATAAATTCTTAAAAAGATTTCAAGTTTATAGAGTTTTGAAAATGTTCAAGAAATTCCAACTCTATAAATTTGTAATTTTGCATCAAAACACTTCAATTTCTGACTTTCTAAAGTCAAAAATTCGCAAGAAAACACTGAAAAATGAGACATTCTGAAATCTTGATCAAACCTTCAGCTCACAGACGAAGAACACGAGACAACTTAACCTCTCACGTAAATGTTGTAAATGTCTAAAAATAAACGCCGCTCTTTTTATTTCTTCACAGTGGCGGATTATTGAGGGGTAGTTGTCGCTGCCGCGCCCCCTGGCGTCCCGGAGGACTCAGCACTTCTGTTATTCTGTAAACAGGAAACGGCTCTCCACGTCGATGGACTACAATGTTGGGTTTTTCTCGTTGATATTTACAACTCCAAATGTATCTTTGACTAATCAATGATAATAATAATAAAAATGAAACATTTTTCCAGGTCATGTTGATCGTTGCTGGTGATGTTTTGGTGGATTTTTTTACATCCCCAGAATCATTTTTTTCTCGTTTCTTTCTTTCACAGCAGAAGCAGACTTCGTCTAATTAAGCCAAAACTCCCGAGCAGTGCTGATTAAATATTTATCCTCCTTTAGCCCACTGCCTTCCTCCAGGGAGACAGAAACGTCTGGAAAGCTGGAAAAAAAAACGTACTGGTGTGTGGGGAGAGAAAAAGTCAATGAGACCCAGCAAACATGTTAGTGATGAAGAGAGGGATGATGAAGAGGAAGACAGGCTGAATTATAAACGGATAATCCTCTTAAATGACATCTTATTCTCATAAAACAGACTGTAAATCAATTACTTCAGTAATAACACGTCTCATAAACACAACAACTTCTTTCCGGTGTCAACCTGAAGTTATAATTCACACGGATTTTATTTTTAGTAATCTAATATTTCTTGGTTTTCTTGACTCCTATCGTCAATGTTATTTTTGGCTGTTGAAAAGTCTTTGATCAATCTCTTAAATTCCCATGAAAACCTCCTCAAGTGCACCTGGATCCTCCTGGAAAAGATGCTCACTTCATGATGGTCCTAAAAAGGTCCTTAAAATTGTTTTACGATGACTTAAAGAGAACAAAACATTGAAGACGAAACATCCTTCATGTCCTAGAAGAGCTTCTGAAACAATACTCGAGGAATCTTCAACCTCCTTTAACCTCATCACATCCTCTACAATCATCCTGGGAACCTGGAAATACTTCAGGAAATACTTCAGAACTAAAAGACCGCTTCTAGATCTCTAAAGTGGTTTTTAAGTCTTTAATAAAGTCCAGCCAACACTTCCAAGGATCATCTTCATATTCTTCATCTGACCTTTCAGGACTTTCTGCTTTGGAATCTATGGAACCCTGCATGACCTGCTCCAGGGACTTCCTGGAACTGCTTAAAGAAGCAGTCTTTAGGATGGGCCTTCATGGGTTCCTGCAGGAGGGAGGACCTGCAGCTGCGCATGGGTGTCTTTTCTAATAATCTAGACGAATGAATTCCCGTTTCTGCTCAGAGTAAACAGGAGAAGCTGCAGGACTTTGCGGTCTGCGGGCCGAGGGCGACACTCTGCGGTCAACTGGCGGTACTGCAGCGTTTTCATCTTCATACTGGTCCACATGCGGGTAAAAGCACGTTCATCTTTTGGTAAATTTTAGTATTCTTGGATCATCTTCTTTATGCGTTTCCATGGTAACTAGTTTAAATGCATTTCGAACGTTTCAAATGCTTTTACTTGCACACGTCAGATTCATTCAAAGGGTTCATATTTACAGCAAGAAACCTTTTTGAAAACTTCTACAATTCACTCTGGAAATGCTGGACATCAGTTTCTGGAGCAGACCCAAGCTGGTGGAGATCCATTCTGGCTCCGAGTTGGCTCAAGTTCTAGCTTCCTCCTTGTTCTCCAGCATTCTCAAGACTGACCAGGTTCTTGATGGGATTAAGATCTGGGGAGATTCCTGGTTCCAAAAGTTCATCCATGAACTGAGCAGCTTGAATCTTTCTCCATGGACATGTTCTTGCGGAGAAACATCAGTGAAATGCAACAAGTTTGACTTTAAATGTTTAACGATCCTCACGTGTCGCCCAAATGGATCTTGACACTCACAGACGTCATAAAAGTCCATTTTAAGATGTGGAGGAGTAATCAACACTACAAATAAACTCACGAGGACACGTGAAGAACGCTCATGTTCCCAAAAAAAAACAAAAATCAACTTCTGCACATTTACGGCGTTTAAAAGCAACTAAAAAAGCAAAATAGGAGATTCAAACTCAGAAACAGCAGGAATGGATAAAAGGTTTTTTCCAGTTTATGCGTCTCCGAGCTACATTTTCATTCAAGCGGTGAAATGAAAACAGGACGACAGAAGCTGCAGTTTGTTCAACTTTATTGAAAACATGACAGAGCGATTAGTTGATCGATCAGCCGGGAGCGTCTTTTTTTCCAGTGCAAAAACAGAAGAACAGTGTTGGATGACGGATGAACTAACGGCTCTCGTCTAAAAACTAAAAAAAACAAAAAACAAAAACAAAAGCTTCAAACTGCGAAGCTTTCGCCGTTCTTAAAACGTGGACAGAAGTGTTCAGAGCAGCACATGAACCAATCACTGACATGCATTAGTGGCGTCTCCGCCTCCTCTCCGCGGCTGCGTGCCGAGTCACCTGTCAGGTGAGTCCGCTCAGCTTCGTGGGTTTTTTTTGTTCTGGAGTTGGCGCGTTCGCAGCTCGGAGGCTGCAGCCCTTCAGACAAACGCAGGACTTCAAAGCTTTTGTGTTGATGAGACAAACAAACGTGAACAAATCGCTGTTAAAGGGGGTGAGAGGGGGCGTGGCCACACGGGAGACTCAGAGGTGAGCCCAGCAGGCGGCAGGTCACATGGCGTATTTCTGCGTCCAGTCCTGAGCTGTCTTGTTGTACCTGCAGGAGTGCAAACAGGAGGTCAAAAGCAGCAGCAAAACCACGCCCCCACAGATGCACAAAGAGACAGGCACTGCTGCTCCTCGGTCGAGCGATTTGATTGGCCAGAACAAAAAAACAGAACAAACGAACCCTGAGACGACGCTCAACCCGTCCGGGAACCCGAACAAACGAACCCGGAGACGACGCTCAACTTGTCCAGGAACCAGAACATACAAACGAACCCTGAGACGACGCTCAACCCGTCCGGGAACCAGAACATACAAACGAACCCGGAGACGACGCTCAACCCGTCCGGGAACCAGAACAAACGAACCCGGAGACGACGCTCAACCCGTCCGGGAACCAGAACAAACGAACTGGAGACCAGGATCAGTCCAACCGGGAACATGTCCATCGCTCAGACCATCATGTTCAGAAGTGCACGACGGATTAAGCAAAAAATAAAAGTTTCAACGTGCAAACCTGTCAAACATCCTTATTTCAGGCGTCTCTACCGAAACAATATCTTAAACCAGAACCGGGACCATTGGAGGTCTGCTGAAACTTCGCCAGCATTAGCACGGGTGCCGAACCCCGATGGCGTCCGGAGTCGTCTGTCCAACACGCCCACGCTACAGAACACTAAATGCCAGATGCCTCCCGTCCTCCACTTTGGTCTCAGGTTTCGGCTGCACCGGATCGGACTTCGGTTCACCTCACCTGCGCGAGGCCGGACTCACCTGACGGGGTCTGTTTTGTAGATGCGGGCGATCTCTGGAACTAACGGGTCATCAGGATTTGGGTCACATAACAGAGAACAAATGGACAAAAGGACTGCAGAGAGAAAACAGCAGTGAGCACAGAGGGACTCAGATCCGGTCACCTGGTCTCGTTACATGAACCCGTCTCACCTTTAGAGATGGTTAACGCTGGAGACCACTGAGATCGCAATATATCCAAGCAGATGCTGCCGTTACTGTTAATATTTGGGTGATAAATTCTTGTTGTGAAGGCCACCTGGATAAAAGAAGTAGTTCCACACATCAGAGCAGAGTGGAGGCACCAGCCTGGAACTGTCCAGGAACAAGGAGCGATGTGTTCACTGACCTTGGGCGGTTTGAAGGGGTAATCTGTAGGGAAGTGAATCGTCAGGAAGAAGACGCCGCCCTGGTACGGACTGTCGGGCTACAACAGAGAGGAAGCAGGTGGACGAGTGGTTCGTGCACACGCACGCACGCACACACAAGAACGCGACAACAACCGACGCTACTTCAGTTTTTCCGGCTTTAAGTCAATAAACTGAACACAAAAGAGGAACGTGTCAGATGTAAGTAAACACACCATCTGTCCAGAAGTATCGTCTCACCTGCCTTGACTCACATATGACCTTCAGTGACCTCCCATTCCTGATCCATAAGGTTCTCCTTTGCAGCTGTAACAGCTTCAACTCTTCTGGGAAGGAGGTCCACCAGGTTTAGGAGTGTTTATGGGAATCATTCTTCCAGAAGGTCATTTGTGAGGTCACACTGATGTTGGACCAGAAGGTCTGGTTCTCAGTCTCAGCTCTGATTCATCCCAAAGGTGTTCTGTCGGGTTGAGATCAGGACTCTGTGCAGGCCAGTCAAGTTCATCCACACCAGACTGTCATCCAGGTCTTCATGGACCTGCTTTGTGCACTGGACCACAGTCATGTTGGAAGAGGAAGGAACCAGACTGTTCCCACAAAGTTGGGAGCTGAAATAGTCCAAAAAGCTTGGACGCAGCTGCTCGACCATGGAAATCCATTCATGAAGCTCTCTGAGCACTGTTCTTGAGCTGATCTGAAGGTCACATGAAGGTTGGAGGTCTGTAGTGATTGACTCAGCAGAAAGTTGGAGACCTCTTGGCACGATACGCCTCAGCATCCGCCGACCCGCTCCGTCAGTTTACGTGACCGACCACTTCGTGGTTGAGTTTCTGCTGTCGTTCCCAAACACTTCCATGTTCTTATAATACAGCTGACAGTTGACTGGAATATTTAGGAGCCAGGAAACTTCAGGACTGGAACTGTGACATCCTGTCACAGTTCTGTGCTGGACTGTGCTGCACTGACTCCCTAAAAGCGATTCATTCTTTCACAGATAGTTGTACAAACAGTCTGCATGCCGAGGTGCTGGACTTTATACACCTGTGGTCATGGAAGTGACTGGAACACCTGATTCCCATTGTTTGGATGAGGGAGCGAATACTTCTGGTAGTTCAGTTTATCTGTAGAAAAAGTAATCGCCGACTCAGATGAACCAGACATTCTAGGTCTAGGAGATGCATCTTCTAACTGGAGCTGCACATCCTGCTCTGATAGACTGCTACCTCGTTCCACCAGCGTGGAACCATAAACGAGAAGTTTGTTTTTACCGTTGCTTTTTTATTTAAAAAAAAAAAAAACAAAAACAAAAAAAAAAAAAAACTTCTGATTCAGATTAACCAGGTTAAGCGACTCGTCTGTCGACCCGGTCTCAGCAACAGAACCTTTATAATCAAGCAAAGGTCACGTACACTACAGATCCTCGGTGGTGGGCGGGTTCTGTCAGCTATACAACTTGCCGGCATAAGAAAATGCACACACAGATGTTCTAGTTACACTTACCGGACCCATAATAGTCGCTTGCCAGTGAAACACTGTAAAAAAAGAAGAGGAGGAGGATTAATGAAGCAGGTTTCCTGTGGTCTTCATGTGTGAGGAGAACGGATGGGTCTTACTGTCTTCACCAACGGGTCCGGCGGAGCACTGGGCCGGAGGGTCTCTGGAGAGGTCCGTTAGCTCCTGCAGACACAAACAAAAGGAGCTCAACGTTGACGAGATCGCCACAAGCTGTGGTTCCCAGATCAGTTGAGCCATGGCTTTAATGGCGTTTGAGTTCAGCTGCTGCGGGATTCTTTCCTGGAACAAACCATCTCCAATCAGGCGTCACAAGGAAACACCTGAGAAACAGCCGAGGAACCTGGTCACCTGTTACAGGAACCGCTCTCGTCCCTTAAAAACACCCAAATCTGACTGAAAGCACACAACAGATCCCAGACGTCAAGCCGCGCCAACAGATCCCAGACGTCAAGCCGCGCCAACAGATCCCAGACGTCAAGCCGCGCCAACAGATCCCAGACGTCAAGCCGCGCCAACAGGTCCCAGACGTCAAGCGTCTGGAATACTCAGGTGTGTGATAACACCAGGAGGGAAAAATGTCAGCAGTGATGTTAGAGAAACAAAAGTTTCTGCACATCAATCTGCAGAAGGTTAAATGGTTGCTTTTAATCACTTTAGCTCATTATTGCTCTTAATTCCCAACAGAACACAACCACTCTCACTTTAAAGAGAAAATGTTTTGCTGTTAATGCGGGACTGGTTGTGGCTTGGTCTGGAAGGTTCTGAGGATGAAGAGACCAGCGAGGTCAACTACGGCGCCACAACAAACATCCATTACATTCATACGTCGGTGCTTCAAAGCCCAAACACGACTATTTTTCTAAGGAGAACCTTAATTAAATGGTGCTCTGCAGCCTTGTTAAACAGGAATCACAGAACTGCTGATGCGAACATCTGACGAGAAACCAACCTGGAGACGCCAGCGAGCCGAGTGCGTGTTTGACAGCTGATCGTAAACGTCTGAGCCGACTTAAATGCGCCCGTCATCTGGTCGTAGCCGTTTGGACGTTGACTGGTAGTTTAAAGAGCTATATTTTGTCATCTTATAATTTTATGTTGCCTTTATGGATGTTGAATGAATGATGCTCCAAACGCTTTTTTTTTTGTTTAAACTTTGGCTGGGCAGAATTTACATTAAAATGAGACCTTTCCATAGAAACTGATGTCTGCAAGTGTTTTTGTGCTTTTAGGTTGGAGGAACCAAACACGATCCGGGAAGAGCGCGCTGGCTGCTCCAAACCGCTGGAATTCTCTTCACCAACATCTCCGACTTGCTCCAGACTTTCCCTTTGCTGTATTAAAGTGTGTCAGAGTCCTGTAAAGTCCCATACATTTGATGTATAATTATCAAACTTATATTTTTAAATTGTGAAAATGGTTCAGTGTTTTATCATTTGTTGGCATTTAACTAAATGCCAACAAATGTCACTCAAGCTAAAAGTCAATCAATCACCTCTACGCCGTCTGCACATGCTCAGACTGACTCAAACGACTAACTTCTATCATAACGGAGCTACGGTGGCGAGTTTCAGTCGGCCCAGAAAGGTTAAAGAAACCCTAGTGATGTCACAGGGGGTGTGTCCAGTTCTTCTTCTACAGTCCATGACACAGAGTGATAAAGTCAGACAAAGGTGGACCAAGAAGCTGTTAAATACATTAAAAACACGATGTTTATTTTTAGCCCTTTTGTCACTTTCACACAACTGGAAACGTTCAGCGGGTCGACATGCGTCACTGGAGTAGAAGAAGACATTTAGTCTGGAACGTGAGACGGCAGCCGCTCGGGTTTTATCTGTCGAGTTAAAGACTCTCGTGTGGTTACTGATGCGTAAGCAGCAGATGCTATTTTTACTCCGAGCTGTGTGGACACAACAGTCCAGATCAGGATACCGCAGCCACGCTGGTGCTGCCGGCGGCGCTCACAGGAGGGGGCGGGGGGCAAACTGGATGGTGTGTTGGTATGCGACACATGGACTCGACCTGCATAGATCAGCTTTCAAATGGACTGGGATTGGGAGGTCAGGCCTTTAAAGATCCAGCCGGTCAGAGACTCCACGCTGGAGGGACAGCACAACCTTATCCTGACCAGCGGGGTCCCGATCCAGACCCGCGGCCCCCCCTTATCCTGACCAGCGGGGTCGCGATCCAGACCCGCGGCCCCCATTATCCTGACCAGCGGGGTCCCGATCCAGACCCGCGGCCCCCCTTATCCTGACCAGCGGGGTCCAACACCACCACCGTCGTCGTCACCACCGTCGCCATCGCCGCCGTCACCACTGTCGTCACCACCGTCGTCGTCACCACCGTCGCCGTCGCCGCCGCCGCCACCACCGTCGCCGCCACCACCACCGTCGCCGCCACCACCACCGTCGCCGCCACCACCGTCGTCACCACCACCACCGTCGCCGCCACCACCGTCGCCGCCACCACCACCGTCGCCGCCACCACCGTCGTCACCACCACCACCGTCGTCACCACCACCACCGTCGTCACCACCACCTTCGTCACCACCACCACCTTCGTCACCACCACCACCTTCGTCACCACCACCACCTTCGTCGTCACCACCACCACCTTCGTCGTCACCACCACCACCGTCGTCACCACCACCACCTTCGTCACCACCACCACCTTCGTCACCACCACCACCTTCGTCGTCACCACCACCACCGTCGTCACCACCACCACCACCACCGTCGTCACCACCACCACCACCACCGTCGTCACCACCACCACCACCACCGTCGTCACCACCACCACCACCGTCGTCACCACCACCACCACCGTCGTCACCACCACCACCACCGTCGTCAGTTTACATCCACTACATTTTTAAAAAAACCTTTTGACTGATTTCGTTTTAAGTTGCCTTAAGTTGTTCCGGTTTTCTGTTTTACGTCAACTTCAACGTTTTATGTTCATTCTTACGTCATCTCTTACGTCATACGCATCCTCGCTCCAAAGCTAAGGCTGCTACGCTAGCAGCGGTTAAAGGCTCCGCAATCTTTAGAAACATTTTAATGAGCGTAAAAAAGCAGCTTGTTACCTTAGAAATTCGTTTTAAAGCCATAATGTGACAGAAGGGACCGGCTGTCGAGGAGGAGGTGCTGGAGGAGGAGGAAGAGGAGGGCAGGCCAGCTAGCTGCGGCTAACTAACGAGCATGGAGGAGTCCGCGGCTCTCGGCTCCGACCGGATACACATCCACCGCTTCGACGGCGCCGCTGCCCTGTGATGTCGCCTGTTTCACCGACTGGTGTGTCTCGGGAGACGTGCTGTCCCGCGCCTCGGCCCCGCACTCAGGCCGACACTCACCGACGAACCGGACCGACCGCAGCGGCTCAAAATGTCTTCCGTTACTCCGGAACCGGGACAGGAGGTCTCACTCCGCTCGGAATTTGAAGCCACCGCACTGTGGAGAAAATACCAGACGGAGTGAGACCTCTGACTACTGATTAAAATATGACGAACAGCAGGTGCATGCGCCCCGCCCCCAACAGAAAAAGAATGAAATCAGATTCAAAGATTATATTCTTCGTTAAACCTGGACAAAGCTAGAGCTGTTCTTAGTTTATTTATTTATTGGGCGAGTTTGAATTTTAAGCACTTTTAATTTACAAATGTCTGTTTATGCACTCAGTTTTTGAGTTTTCGCCCACGCATTTATAAAGTAGACGTTCTGTGCACTTTTCTCACAATTTTGAAAAACACAACCTTTGTCACCTTCTCTGATTTATGACGTTAAAAGATCTGCGTTTTCTCTCTCAAACTTTTTGGAATTTGTGTTTAGAAACAGAAATTCTGAGTTTTTGTGTCATATTTTCATTTTATTAGTTAACAATTTTGGTGTTTCACAGAAGTAATTTATTTTGTATTTAATGAATTACTGAACAATTTTGAATTTTCTCCATAAATTTATTTTTTCCCATAAATTAAAATAAACAATTTTTCTTTTTTAATTTTATATTTGTAAATCTCTACGTTGGTGTAGTAAGATACTATTCTTTTTTTCTCTAATTTTTGATTTATTAAGTAACAATTCAAGTGTTCTTTTTTTTAATTTCATGCCATTAGACACAGGTTTTCTCATATTTGAAAGGTTTTTCTATTTTCAAATTTATGAGTTTCTTTGCTCTAAATGTTTTCTGATTTACAAAAAATAAAAAAATAAAACTAAAAAGAAAAGAACTCAGAAGTCACGCGGGTGGTCCTAAGTACCCTTTTGCAGCCAGGTGACTGATGAGGTCATCAGCAGCAGTGGACGTCCAAGAAAATGTATCCGAAGATCCGAGCCAGGAGCTGCAGGCCTCGTGCAACATGTCGTTTTAGCAGATGTTTGGTCTTCATGTCCAGAACCATGTTTGGAGAAAACCAAACAGCATCCTCGGTGGAGGGACGGTGGTCTGATGAGTCTGATGAGTCTGATTCATGTGGAACCTTCAGACTAAACAGATGAGTCAAACACAATGGATTTATAAAAAAAACAACCCTTTTATTAAAAAAACAACAGTACAGTCAGTTTATCCTCGTGATCTGTACAGTGCAGGTGGAGACATAAATATCAGCTTTGGTTTCACAACTCTCAGATCTGGACTACATTTCCCACAATGCGTTGCTGTCGATTTTCAAAACACTTTGACTTCCTGCCAGTGACTTATTAAAAGAGAAAAAGGACCAGAAAAATTCAGTTCATGATGGAAGGAAATAAAAAACCTTTAAACAAGAAGCGGCTAGAAGGATAAAAGTGAGACGCTCAGATGTGCCGGGAGTTTGGGACGTCTCCTCTTTACCGTCACTGGAGTAGCACCGTTCTCCCTGTGGGCTCGCGGCTTCATCGTCGACAGGAAGTCCCTCGAAACCCCGTCTTCATCTCTGAGACACAATCCAGAACTGTCTGGCTTTTTAAAAGCGCTCGGATCAATGTTTTAACCCATCGCGGCGCTGCTCGACACTTTTCAGAGAAACTGCTTAGAAGGTCTGGATAGGAACTCTGAGGCGGGAAACCCGTCGCGAGGAGGAGGAGATTCCTATGAAGAGGGTGGGCAGTTGATGAAGGGATGAAACCAGCTGCAGACGGACCGATCGGATCGGCTATGCCGTGGAAAGCTCCACCCCGCTGTCACAGACCCCGCTGTCGATCCGAACATCCACCTTCAGCTCCTGGACCTGAGCACCTGTGGACACACCGGGTTACGTGTTGCCACGGTGACCGCCGCCCTCTCACTCACCTCACTCTGCTCACCTCTGATCACGTCTGCAGTTGGAGTTTCCATGCTGCAATGCAGCGCCTCCTCCAGGACGCCCAGCGCTCGGCACTCTCCCACCAACCTCAGAGCAGCCAGCAGGTCCCTGAGTGTCCCGCCGGACACCTGCGGAGGCGACGCACAGACCGTCAGACCACGACCAGATATGTAGTAATACCACCTCTGACCACAAGGGGGCCTACAAAGCCACCGACAACACTGGTAATGAGAGGGGACCCGAGGATGTAAATCCCGATGCTCTACTCACCACCAGGGTCTGGATCCAGACCTGCAGTTCCTCTACTCACCACCAGGGTCAGGATCCAGACCTGCGGTCCCTCTACCAACCACCGGGGTCCGGATCCAGACCTGCAGTTACCCTACTGAACACCGGGTTTTGGATCCAGACCTGCGGACTGTTTACAGTCTGGTACTAAAACCGGCCTCCATCGTAAGATTTTTACATCCATCACAACTGGACGGGGGACTTTATGTACCTCATTAGAAGTAAAGAATCACTCATATTTGACAGATAATGTTCCTGCTGTGCTGTTAATTTCACTAAGAGACCACTTGGACAAACTCTGGGTCGGTCTAAAAGATTCTGGGTCAGTCTAAAAGGCTCTGGGTTGGTCTGGAAGACTCTGGGTCGGTCTGGAAGGCTATGGGTTGGTCTGGAAGACTCTGGGTCGCTCTAAAAGACTCTGGGTTGGTCTGGAAGGCTCTGGGTTGGTCTGGGAGGCTCTGGGTCGGTCTAAAAGACTCTGGGTTGCTCTAAAAGACTCTGGGTTGGTCTGGAAGGCTCTGGGTTGGTCTGGAAGGCTCTGGACCGGTCAAAAACACTCTGGGTTGGTCTAAAAGACTCAGGGTCGGTCTGGAAGGCTCTGGGTGGGTCTAAAAGACTCTGGGTTGGTCTAAAAGCCTCTGGGTTGGTCTGGAAGGCTCTGGACCGGTCAAAAACACTCTGGGTTGGTCTAAAAGACTCAGGGTTGGTCTGGAAGGCTCCGGGTCGGTCTAAAAGATTCTGGGTCAGTGTAAAAGACTCTGGGTCAGTCTGGAAGACTCTGGGTCAGTCTGGAAGGCTCTGGGTCGGTCTAAAAGTTTCTGGGTCAGTCTAAAAGACTCTGGGTCAGTCTGGAAGACTCTGGGTCAGTCTGGAAGGCTCTGGGTCGGTCTAAAAGATTCTGGGTCGGTCTAAAAGACTCTGGGTCGGTCTAAAAGACTCTGGGTCGGTCTGGAAGGCTCTGGGTCGGTCTAAAAGACTCTGGGTCAGTCTGGAAGGCTCTGGGTCGGTCTAAAAGATTCTGGGTCGGTCTAAAAGATTCTGGGTCAGTCTGGAAAACTCTGGGTCGGTCTGAAAGACTCTGGGTCGATCTGGAAGGCTCTGGGTCGGTCTAAAAGATTCTGGGTTGGTCTAAAAGACTCTGGGTTGGTCTAAAAGACTCTGGGTCGGTCAAAAAGACTCTAGGTCGGTATAAAAGACTCTGGGTCGTCTGGAAAGCTCTGGACCGGTCAAAAAGACTCTGGGTTGGTCTAAAAGACTCTGGGTTGGTCTAAAAGACTCTGGGTCGGTCAAAAAGACTCTAGGTCGCTCTAAAAGACTCTGGGTCGTCTGGAAAGCTCTGGACCGGTCAAAAAGACTCTGGGTTGGTCTAAAAGACTCAGGGTTGGTCTAAAAGACTCTGGGTCGGTCTGGAAGGCTCTGGGTCGGTCTAAAAGATTCTGGGTTGGTCTAAAAGACTCTGGGTCGGTCTGGAAGGCTCCGGGTCGGTCTAAAAGATTCTGGGTCAGTCTAAAAGACTCTGGGTTGGTCTGGGAGGCTCTGGGTCGGTCTAAAAGACTCTGGGTCGCTCTAAAAGACTCTGGGTTGGTCTGGAAGGCTCTGGGTTGGTCTGGAAGGCTCTGGACCGGTCAAAAACACTCTGGGTTGGTCTAAAAGACTCAGGGTCGGTCTGGAAGGCTCTGGGTGGGTCTAAAAGACTCTGGGTTGGTCTAAAAGCCTCTGGGTTGGTCTGGAAGGCTCTGGGTTGGTCTGGAAGGCTCTGGACCGGTCAAAAACACTCTGGGTTGGTCTAAAAGACTCAGGGTTGGTCTGGAAGGCTCCGGGTCGGTCTAAAAGATTCTGGGTCAGTGTAAAAGACTCTGGGTCAGTCTGGAAGACTCTGGGTCGGTCTGGAAGGCTCTGGGTCGGTCTAAAAGATTCTGGGTCAGTCTAAAAGACTCTGGGTCAGTCTGGAAGACTCTGGGTCAGTCTGGAAGGCTCTGGGTCGGTCTAAAAGATTCTGGGTCGGTCTAAAAGACTCTGGGTCAGTCTAAAAGACTCTGGGTCGGTCTGGAAGGCTCTGGGTCGGTCTAAAAGACTCTGGGTCAGTCTGGAAGGCTCTGGGTCGGTCTAAAAGATTCTGGGTCGGTCTAAAAGATTCTGGGTCAGTCTGGAAAACTCTGGGTCGGTCTGAAAGACTCTGGGTCGATCTGGAAGGCTCTGGGTCGGTCTAAAAGATTCTGGGTTGGTCTAAAAGACTCTGGGTTGGTCTAAAAGACTCTGGGTTGGTCTAAAAGACTCTGGGTCGGTATAAAAGACTCTGGGTCGTCTGGAAAGCTCTGGACCGGTCAAAAAGACTCTGGGTTGGTCTAAAAGACTCTGGGTTGGTCTAAAAGACTCTGGGTCGGTCAAAAAGACTCTAGGTCGCTCTAAAAGACTCTGGGTCGTCTGGAAAGCTCTGGACCGGTCAAAAAGACTCTGGGTTGGTCTAAAAGACTCAGGGTTGGTCTGGAAGGCTCTGGGTCGGTCTAAAAGATTCTGGGTTGGTCTAAAAGACTCTGGGTCGGTCTGGAAGGCTCCGGGTCGGTCTAAAAGATTCTGGGTCAGTCTAAAAGACTCTGGGTCGGTCTGGATGGCTCTGAGGGCGGGTGAGTCAACCAGGACTAATCTGGATCCTCTGGTCCTCAAACCTTCATCTCTCTACGTTCACTAACCAGAAGATAAACTTTCTGGACCACATGAAACGTTTGTTTCAAATGAAGAAGACGAGGATGGCAGCTCCACAGATGGAACAGAAGTTCCCATCATGCATTTGGAAGTCATCCGGTGTGGCAGACATGAACATCTTGGTCATGTGACCGTGACATCACCTCATAGCTGTCCAGCAGAGTTTTGGCGGGGGAGGGGCTCAGTCTGAAGGCCGTGTTGAGGATCCCAAGGCCGAGACCGTGAGCCAGATTCTCCCAGCATCCTTCGCTCTCCAGAGCGCGGCACAGCGCCTGCTTCACCTCCGCGTCCAGAGCGGCCAGGTCACCTGCAGGCACAGAGCAGGTAACAGGAAACGGTTTGATGACATCATGAAAGCTGCCAATCGGAGGCAGAGCTCACCTGAAGCGGGAACGACGGCTCTGTGAGGAGTTTTGGGTTCGTAGTCTTTACCATTGAGAAGATCCAGGACCTGCACAAAGACCGTCATGAGAACTGGAGCTCACGTCAGCACCACCATGTCAGAGGGGGGAGGGGCGTACCTGGCAGGTGGCAGCCATGTTGAGCGGAGTTGTTCCCGGGACGTAGCCTTCGTCGTCTCCATCACAGCAGTCCTCCTCCTCCCGGAGGAACAGTGGCTCCAAGTTCTCCTTCTGGGGGTCTGCACCTGAAACACCAGACGACGGTCCTCACCAACATTTATGGACTCCAAACATTCCAGAGGTTTTTATTGTCACATTCACAGGGACGACTCATCTCCGCCTGCTGGACCAAACCCTGGCTGATGGAGATCCCGTTCCTCAGGGTTCTGGGTCCATGCCAGACAGGAGCCTCCACTCGTGAGGTACCGGTCACATGACTCGAGGTGTCTGCCTCACCACTTCTCTGCCCAGTAGCTGCGGTGGATGTCACGTCTGATCTGAGGACCCCACGCGCTGACAGACCACCGCGACCGCCCAGCTGGTCCGGGCCAGTAGCAGCATGTTCATGACGGTTCAAGGCTGCTCACCAGGAAACCACCTGTAGCTCGTTGGTGCCCACTGTGGCAGCAGCAGGCTCCTCCAACCGGGGCCCTATCCAGGATCTCCTGGACTCTTCCAGGTTGACTAATCGGACCACTAGTCAGAGCACCTGCACCTCCACCAGGAGGGAGGCCTGCTGAGACCCTGACTGAGGACCCGGATGTGAAAGATGTGATATTTGGACGGCGTTATTCAGAATGGAGACCTGGAGAACCCTGGACGACATCACACAGCTTTGTGGAGAGCACCTCTGGAGCGTGTTTTCATCTGCACAGAGCCATGCTGGTGTGAACTGACTCAACTGACTGAAACGAGTCCTGCCAGGACGAGCAGAGCACGGACACGCGCGATCGGGATCCAGACCGTCCCGGAACTGGGTTGGCGGCTGTAGCCCCCTGGTGTGGTGGAGGTCAGGAGGACATGTTCCACCAGCTCAAAGACTCAATATGGAGAACAAACCCTACTAACCAATAGGGTCGCCGGTTAACATCCCTGGAAGTCTGCAGGAACCAACACAGACATCCATGTCTTTGAGTGAAGCGCTAGGGGATAGCCGCGGCCTGGATGACTGGGTGACTGGGTGACTGGATGACTGGATGATCTCCGGCACCTTTTTGATCTCAGCATGAAAAACCTGCTTCAGTGTGTTCAGAGAATCTTGCAGAAGGTCAACCGTACCTGCAGCCATCAGGAGAGCTGTGAGCTTGACTGAGCCACGCCCCGCAGCGACGTGGAGGGGGGTGGAGCCGTTAAAGGTGCAGCAGTCTACCTTGGCGTTTCCCTGACAACGCAAACACAAAAATATTTTCTTCTTTCCAGGTTTTAAAAATCAAATATTTGATGGTTTGATTTTGTTGAGCTGTGGAGTTCTCAAACTCCCAGTCTGACACCAGTCTGACACCAGTCTGACACCAGTCTGACACCAGTCTGTCACCAGTCTGTCACCACTCTGTCACCACTCTGTCACCAGTCTGACACCAGTCTGTCACCAGTCTGTCACCACTCTGTCACCAGTCTGTCACCAGTCTGTCACCAGTCTGTCACCACTCTGTCACCAGTCTGTCACCAGTCTGTCACCACTCTGTCACCAGTCTGTCACCAGTCTGTCACCAGTCTGTCACCACTCTGTACCAGTCTGTCACCACTCTGTCACCAGTCTGACACCACTCTGTCACCAGTCTGTCACCAGTCTGTCACCACTCTGTCACCAGTCTGTCACCAGTCTGTCACCAGTCTGTCACCACTCTGTACCAGTCTGTCACCAGTCTGTCACCAGTCTGTCACCAGTCTGAGACCACTCTGTACCAGTCTGTCACCACTCTGACACCACTCTGTCACCACTCTGTCACCAGTCTGTCACCACTCTGTCACCACTCTGACACCACTCTGTCACCACTCTGTCACCAGTCTGTCACCACTCTGTCACCACTCTGTCACCAGTCTGTCACCAGTCTGTCACCACTCTGTCACCACTCTGTCACCAGTCTGTCACCACTCTGACACCACTCTGTCACCACTCTGTCACCAGTCTGTCACCACTCTGTCACCACTCTGTCACCAGTCTGTCACCAGTCTGTCACCACTCTGTCACCACTCTGTACCAGTCTGTCACCACTCTGACACCACTCTGTCACCACTCTGTCACCAGTCTGTCACCACTCTGTCACCACTCTGTCACCAGTCTGTCACCAGTCTGACACCACTCTGTCACCAGTCTGTCACCAGTCTGTCACCAGTCTGTCACCACTCTGTCACCAGTCTGTCACCAGTCTGTCACCAGTCTGTCACCACTCTGTACCAGTCTGTCACCAGTCTGTCACCAGTCTGAGACCACTCTGTACCAGTCTGTCACCACTCTGACACCACTCTGTCACCACTCTGTCACCAGTCTGTCACCACTCTGTCACCACTCTGACACCACTCTGTCACCACTCTGACACCACTCTGTCACCACTCTGTCACCAGTCTGTCACCACTCTGTCACCAGTCTGTCACCAGTCTGTCACCACTCTGTCACCACTCTGTCACCAGTCTGTCACCACTCTGTCACCACTCTGTACCAGTCTGTCACCAGTCTGTCACCACTCTGTCACCAGTCTGTCACCAGTCTGTCACCAGTCTGTCACCACTCTGTCACCAGTCTGTCACCAGTCTGTACCAGTCTGTCACCAGTCTGTACCACTCTGTCACCAGTCTGTCACCAGTCTGTACCAGTCTGTCTCCAGTCTGTCACCAGTCAGTCACCAGTCTGTCACCAGTCTGTCACCAGTCTGTCACCAGTCTGTCACCACTTTGACACCAGTCTGTCACCAGTCTGTCACCAGTCTGTACCAGTCTGTCACCACTCTGTCACCAGTCTGTCACCAGTCTGAAAGCTGTTTGTCACCAGTCTGTCACCAGTCTGTACCAGTCTGTCACCAGTCAGTCACCAGTCTGTCACCAGTCTGTCACCAGTCTGTCACCAGTTTGTCACCAGTCTGTACCAGTCTGTCACCAGTCTGTCACCAGTCTGTCACCAGTCTGTCACCAGTCTGAGAGCTGTTTGTCACCAGTCTGTCACCAGTCTGTCACCAGTCTGTCACCACTCTGTACCAGTCTGTCACCAGTCAGTCACCAGTCTGTCACCACTCTGTACCAGTCTGTCACCAGTCTGTACCAGTCTGTCACCAGTCTGTACCAGTCTGTCACCACTCTGTCACCAGTCTGACACCAGTTTGTCACCAGTCTGAGACCTGTTTGTCACCAGTCTGAGACCAGTTTGTCACCAGTCTGAGACCTGTTTGTCACCAGTCTGAGACCAGTTTGTCACCAGTCTGAGACCAGTCTGTCACCAGTCTGAGACCAGTTTGTCACCAGTCTGTACCAGTCTGTCACCAGTCTGACACCAGTCTGTCACCACTCTGTCACCAGTCTGACACCAGTCTGTCACCACTCTGTCACCAGTCTGTCACCAGTCTGAGACCAGTTTGTCACCAGTCTGTCACCAGTCTGAGACCAGTTTGTCACCAGTCTGAGCCCAGTTTGTCACCAGTCTGTCACCAGTCTGTCACCAGTCTGTCACCAGTCTGTCACCAGTCTGTCACCAGTCTGTACCAGTCTGTACCAGTCTGGCACCAGTCTGACACCAGTCTGTCACCAGTCTGACACCAGTTTGTCACCAGTCTGAGACCAGTTTGTCACCAGTCTGAGACCCGTCAGTCACCCGTCTGAGACCCGTCAGTCACCAGTCTGACACCAGTCTGACACCAGTCTGTCACCAGTCTGTCACCAGTCTGTCACCAGTCTGAGACCCGTCAGTCACCAGTCTGGGACACATCAGTCACCAGTCTGTCACCAGTCTGTCACCAGTCTGAGACCAGTTTGTCACCAGTCTGGGACACATCAGTCACCAGTCTGTCACCAGTCTGTCACCAGTCTGAGACCAGTTTGTCACCAGTCTGAGACCCGTCAGTTACCAGTCTGACACCAGTCTGACACCAGTCTGTCACCAGTCTGTCACCAGTCTGTCACCAGTCTGTCACCAGTCTGACACCAGTCTGTCACCAGTCTGACACCAGTTTGTCACCAGTCTGAGACCAGTTTGTCACCAGTCTGAGACCTGTCAGTCACCAGTCTGTCACCAGTCTGTCACCAGTCTGAGACCAGTCTGAGACCCGTCAGTCACCAGTCTGAGACCAGTCTGTACCAGTCTGTCACCAGTCTGTCACCACTCTGTCACCAGTCTGAGACCCGTCAGTCACCAGTCTGAGACCCGTCAGTTACCAGTCTGTCACCAGTCTGTCACCAGTCTGAGACCCGTCAGTCACCAGTCTGAGACCAGTCTGTCACCAGTCTGACACCAGTCTGACACCAGTCTGACACCAGTTTGTCACCAGTCTGAGACCAGTTTGTCACCAGTCTGAGACCCGTCAGTCACCAGTCTGTCACCAGTCTGTCACCAGTCTGACACCAGTCTGACACCAGTCTGACACCAGTTTGTCACCAGTCTGAGACCAGTTTGTCACCAGTCTGAGACCCGTCAGTCACCAGTCTGTCACCAGTCTGTCACCAGTCTGAGACCCGTCAGTCACCAGTCTGTCACCAGTCTGAGACCAGTCTGAGACCCGTCAGTTACCAGTCTGAGACCAGTTTGTCACCAGTCTGAGACCAGTCTGTACCAGTCTGTCACCAGTCTGTCACCACTCTGTCACCAGTCTGAGACCCGTCAGTCACCAGTCTGAGACCCGTCAGTCACCAGTCTGACACCAGTCTGAGACCCGTCTGTACCAGTCAGTCACCAGTCTGAGACCTGTCAGTTACCAGTCTGACACCAGTCTGAGACCAGTTTGTCACCAGTCTGAGACCCGTCTGTCACCAGTCAGTCACCAGTCTGAGACCAGTCTGTACCAGTCTGTCACCAGTCTGTCACCACTCTGTCACCAGTCTGAGACCCGTCAGTCACCAGTCTGAGACCCGTCTGTCACCAGTCTGTCACCAGTCTGAGACCAGTCTGTACCAGTCAGTCACCAGTCTGTCACCAGTCTGTCACCAGTCTGAGACCCGTCTGTCACCAGTCTGAGACCAGTCTGTACCAGTCTGTCACCAGTCTGTCACCAGTCTGTACCAGTCTGTCACCAGTCTGTCACCACTCTGTCACCAGTCTGAGACCCGTCGGTCACCAGTCTGAGACCCGTCAGTCACCAGTCTGAGACCCGTCAGTCACCAGTTTCAGACCCGTCGGTCACCAGTCTGAGACCAGTTTGTCACCAGTCTGAGACCAGTTTGTCACCAGTCTGAGACCCGTCAGTCACCAGTCTGTCACCAGTCTGACACCAGTCTGACACCAGTCTGACACCAGTTTGTCACCAGTCTGAGACCAGTTTGTCACCAGTCTGAGACCCGTCAGTCACCAGTCTGACACCAGTCTGTCACCAGTCTGAGACCAGTCTGAGACCCGTCTGTCACCAGTCTGAGACCAGTCTGTACCAGTCTGTCACCAGTCTGTCACCAGTCTGTCACCAGTCTGAGACCAGTCTGAGACCCGTCAGTTACCAGTCTGTCACCAGTCTGTCACCAGTCTGAGACCAGTCTGAGACCCGTCAGTTACCAGTCTGACACCAGTCTGTCACCAGTCTGAGACCAGTTTGTCACCAGTCTGAGACCAGTCTGTACCAGTCTGTCACCAGTCTGAGACCCGTCAGTCACCAGTCTGTCACCAGTCTGTCACCAGTCTGAGACCAGTCTGTACCAGTCTGTCACCAGTCTGTCACCAGTCTGAGACCCGTCAGTCACCAGTCTGTCACCAGTCTGTCACCAGTCAGTCACCAGTCTGAGACCAGTCTGTACCAGTCTGTCACCAGTCTGAGACCCGTCAGTCACCAGTCTGTCACCAGTCTGTCACCAGTCTGAGACCAGTCTGTACCAGTCTGTCACCAGTCTGTCACCAGTCTGAGACCCGTCAGTCACCAGTCTGTCACCAGTCTGTCACCAGTCAGTCACCAGTCTGAGACCAGTCTGTACCAGTCTGTCACCAGTCTGTCACCAGTCTGAGACCCGTCAGTCACCAGTCTGTCACCAGTCAGTCACCAGTCTGAGACCAGTCTGTACCAGTCTGTCACCAGTCTGTCACCAGTCTGAGACCCGTCAGTCACCAGTCTGTCACCAGTCTGTCACCAGTCTGTCACCAGTCTGAGACCAGTCTGGGACACATCAGTCACCAGTCTGAGACCCGTCAGTCACCAGTCTGACACCAGTCTGTCACCAGTCTGTCACCAGTCTGTCACCAGTCTGTCACCAGTCTGAGACCCGTCAGTCACCAGTCTGTCACCAGTCTGTCACCAGTCTGAGACCAGTCTGGGACACATCAGTCACCAGTCTGTACCAGTCTGTCACCACTCTGTCACCAGTCTGAGACCCGTCGGTCACCAGTCTGAGACCCGTCAGTCACCAGTTTCAGATCCGTCAGTCACCAGTCTGAGACCAGTCTGGGACACATCAGTCACCAGTCTGTACCAGTCTGTCACCAGTCTGTCACCACTCTGTCACCAGTCTGAGACCCGTCAGTCACCAGTCTGACACCAGTCTGAGACCCGTCAGTCACCAGTCTGACACCAGTCTGTCACCAGTCTGTCACCAGTCTGTCACCAGTCTGTCACCAGTCTGAGACCCGTCAGTCACCAGTCTGTCACCAGTCTGTCACCAGTCTGAGACCAGTCTGGGACACATCAGTCACCAGTCTGTTCCAGTCTGTCACCAGTCTGTCACCACTCTGTCACCAGTCTGAGACCCGTCAGTCACCAGTCTGAGACCCGTCAGTCACCAGTTTCAGACCCGTCGGTCACCAGTCTGAGACCCGTCAGTCACCAGTTTCAGATCCGTCAGTCACCAGTCTGAGACCCATTTGTCACCAGTCTGAGACCAGTTTGTCACCAGTCTGAGACCAGTCTGAGACCCGTCAGTCACCAGTTTCAGACCCGTCGGTCACCAGTCTGAGACCAGTTTGTCACCAGTGTGAGACGTACCTCCAGCAGCAGGCAGCCTGCCAGCGACACGTTGTTCGCTTCCGTGGCCAGGTGTAGGGCGGTCCGCCCACAGCTGCGCTCCTGAACCTCCACGTTGGCACCACCCTCTAACAGCTCCCTGAGCGAAGACAGCTGATTTGCCAGTATGGCCAGGTGGATGGCACACAGACCTGTAACCATGGAAACAGATGGTAGACACGATGGCATGAAGGCTACTGGGAGCAGCTCAATGGTTGGAAATTCGCTCGTTACTTTGATTTCTTTTATAAGACATGACAACATGATCCTGAACCAAGACGCTCCAGGTTGACTTCCACTGCTGTTGATAACCGGATTCTTACCAAAGAAAGTTTTCTCAGGATCAAACATAGACTGTATAAGAAGACCGGACAAACCCGTCCCTTCCTACTACACATCTCCAGAACCTCCACTGATTTCTGTTCCGCAACAAATCCAGTTTAAATCACCTTTCCATCACCCAAACACCTTTGTGATCAGGCTCCTCCTACATCACCGACCATTTTCACCTTTGCCTTTGTTCCTCTGACCTCATCTGACCGCCCTCAGGACCAAAAACCAAACACAAAATCCACCCGCTCCCTCACGAAGTCACCCTTCAAAGACCTACGGGACCCTGCAGAACTGGACTGAAGACCCATCTTTTTAGAAATGCTCGAACTTGAGTCCACCTTGGGATGAATTATATTATAATTATTATAGTTATTATAGTCATTACTGTAAGAGTAAGATTATGTAAGTAATTTACTTAGTTTATTTTGGAAATGCATAAAGCGCTACAGAGCTGCTAGTGGATCTGAAGTTATAAAGTTATACATTTGTATCTGGTGTTCAGAAGCTCCATAATTTGAGGTGAAATCACAACGTAGTGGGGATTAATGTTAGCTCCTGCGATGGACCAATTAAACCAACCAATTAAACTGACTAACCAACCAACCAACCAACCAACCAAACAATTAAACTAACCAACCCAGCCTTTTGGTTGCTTCTGCGGCAGTTGCGTGCGTGAGTCTCGTGCATCTGCCGTGCACATGTATAGATATGCAGTATGAGTGTGTAGTCTGAACAGGTGTGCACCTGCTGTATTGGTGTTCTCCAGTAGCTCTTTCATTTGTTTGTGTTTCAGTAACAACTGGATCATCCCGTCTCCTTCCTGTTGCGCTGCCAGGTGCAGCACGGTGTTGCCATGGCGATCGGTCAGAGCCGGATCGGCGCCGGCCAGCAGAAGAGCTTCCGCTGCCTCTCTCTGCTGGGTGATCACTGCCAGGTGCAAAGGAGTCTGGGGAAAATCCAGTCAGAGATTGTGAGGGTGCTTCTTAGACACAACCAAACCACAACAGAAGCTCCATCTGCTCTGGTCCTAAAGTCATGAAACAAAAGGACCACTGGGGTCTGGATCAGACCCTAGTGGTTAGTAGAAGGCTGCAGGAACAGGTGTGCACCTGCACACCTAGACCTTTTTATTTCATTTTTAAACAAATAAAACAGGATTAAAAGAAGACGTCCTAACGTTTGAACATCCAGCAGCGGTCCCATACCTGGTAGAGGTGGTTCCTCATGTTGAGAACCTCCTCTCCAGGCAGAGAAGACGCCACCTGCGTCAGACTCCTCAGCGCCTCCTGCTGATTGTGCAGAACAGCCAGATGCAGCCCGCTGACAAGAGAGAGAGAGTTAACGAAGGAACGTGGTAATTTAGAGAAAGACGAGACTGTGAGTGTTGACTGACGTGTCTCCGTCCTCGTCCTGCACCGTCATCAGTGGGCGCTGCAAAGCCAGCAGGTACGCTGAATCACCAGTGATGGAGTAGAGGAAGAGAGCGTCCAGCTGCCGGCAGGTGGACTGAACCAGCCGATCCTCTGAAACAGCTGAAAACAGTTGTGCACGTCAGAGTCGCCAGCTGGCAGATGACGATACCACGTTCAGAAAACCAACCTCTGTCTGCTCCTGGATCCCCGCTGACGCCTCCCTCTGCTGTGGCTACTGGGGGGGTCGACGCCCACAGCGACGTCGCACATGCCCCTGATGTCGGGTCATCGTCTGGATCGCTGTCGTCACCGCTGTCATCTGCAGCGCCGCCCTGCAAGGCTTCAACAGAAACACAAGTCTGAGCGTCGTTCAAACTGAAACTGACTGCTATTTCATAGCATTCTACTCATCCCTCACCATGTTTGATGCCTCCTCCCCCTCCTCCAGCTGAGTACCCTGTGGAGAAAACTCCTCCTCCATAGTTGTGCCCTGTGAAGCCCTGAAAGTATCCTGGAGTTCAAGGAAGACACAACAAGAACATAAGGATTCCTCCTAAGAATCGAGCAACCAGCGCCTTTCAATC
Source organism: Xenentodon cancila (assembly GCA_014839995.1). NCBI lineage: Eukaryota > Metazoa > Chordata > Actinopteri > Beloniformes > Belonidae > Xenentodon > Xenentodon cancila. The sequence goes on from CM026205.1 coordinate 984,860, forward strand.
CAACCAAACATGAGAAACGTTTCTTGTTCCGTCTGACATCACCTCCAGCTCCTCCTCCTGTTGGTCCAGGTCCTCCTCCTGCAGCTGGACCTCCTCCTCCTCCTCCTCGGTACAGACCTCCTCCATGACCACTGAAGTCCTGGAAGTTGGGCAGTGTTTTTTGTCTCTTCCTCTGAACCTCCTCCTTGTCTGAAAACGAGTAATTATATCAGAGTCACTGTTTACAGTCACTATTTAAATAACAAAAATAAAGTAAAATAAATCATGTGGGCAATCCAGTACACCCCTACTGCTGTCACAGGATGTAAGGATGTAAGGATGTAAGGATGTAAGGATGTAAGGTGCTGCTGATCATCATTTCTTCTGAAAACCTTTATCAAGGCAAGGGTTAACACGAGCCACATGACCTACCTATGATCTGCGGGTGGAGCCACATGACCTACCTATGATCTGCGGGTGGAGCCACATGACCTACCTATGATCTGCGGGTGGAGCCACATGACCTACCTATGATCTGCGGGTGGAGCCACATGACCTACCTATGATCTGCGGGTGGTAGGTGAATGGTTTGGGCTCGCTGGTCTCGTTGTCAGACTTCCTCTTCAGCTGGACAAACACAGATGTTGGCTTCTGCAGGTTCTGGTCTCGATACTTTGGAGTCTTGAAGACGATGGCGAACTGTCACCATCACAACGTTAACACACAACATCAGAGGTCAAGTGACTGTTAGGAATCATAAAAACAAATAAGTGATTTTCATTTGAAGATTTGTATCAAGTTCGGAATAAAAACACTTAGACTTGTTCATACATGTGATCTGATTGATTGATCTGATCAATTGATTGTGTAGAAGAGACTAAAGGATCAAGTCTGATTCACAAATTACAACCCTAACTTTGCAAATCAAAACTCGTAACACACGGCTTCCCGTCACCCTGCACGGATGGGCTCGTTTTCCGTGGGGTTCCCCACGGCTCCATCTGGGGCCCTAAACTACTGTACTTGCTAATCCTGCGGTCTATTTTTAAGAGCTTTAATCTGTCCTTTGTCGTTTTGGAGATGATGTCCAAATATATTTACCCAGATAATGTTAGAGCTCTGGTTGGCTGTTATAATTTGAACTAGAACGTCAGCGAGCCGATGACTTGCAGGTTGAGGTTCAGGACCAAACAGCCAGGAATGAACATCTAGTCCTTCTCTGTGTTATACTGAACTTGAGGGCAGATCCAGACCCACGGCACTCGGTTACTTTCCCTTCCTGTCAACAACACGCTACGACTTGTACATCAGCTGATTTCAGTCTGTCGGGAGAGTAAAGTTACTTAACGTTTGTTAATTTGTTTGGGTGAGTTGGGCCAAAGAAGACTAAAGAGGGATGGCTTCTTGTTCTACAGTGTGAGAGACTGACCTGTCTGTGGACGTCTGTGGGGGAGAAGTCTCCCAGAGCCTCCCAGGTCAAGCCCGAGTCGTCCTCCTCGTAGAACCTCACCTGGATGTCATCTACAAACACAGCTGCTGCATTAGTTATTGAGACGACTGTTTCAGAAAGGGTTCCTCATCTCTAACTCAGTGTTTCCCATCTGACCTTTCTGGACTTTGTCACAGAGCAGGTAGACCTCCTCTCCTCCGGTCACACAGCCGGCGGTCCGGTCCATCCTCACGATCTTCAGGTTTGAGGCATTTGGAGCCTCTGAGGGAACAAAGACAGGAAGATGGAGGATCAGGGGAGACGTGCCTAAACCAAGGAACCGCTGTTGTCTGTGTCATCATCAGGTTTCTATGGAAGCGCTAAAGATCCAAACATCACCTCGCCATTTTCCAGGTGTGATTTTTCATTCATAAACTGTTTTCTGTTAATCACAGTTCAGCTGTTGACACATCTCAGCATGTTCCTTATGAGTCTTCATGAAGAAAATGTCGTTATCATGGGAAAACCTGGACTTCAGAAGGACTTCCACGTCTTTTTGAGGTGACAAATGGCAGCGATGGTGGAGACCTACTCAGGTGAAGGAAAAGATCATTCTCTCATCCATCATTTCTACCTAAACCAAAACTCCACCACCAAACACCTGAGTAGGAGATGAGAACGTCACATGAGCCACATATTCCACAGAGGTGTCAATCATCCAGAAGCATCGTGGTTCTGAGATACGTTCTTGTACGAACACCAACAGCTGCTCCAAAAGGAGGTGCTAGAACCTCCTAAAGAATGAAATGTACCAACATAGACGATTTGGAAAGTCTAAACGTTCCTCTTCAGAAACCACTAAAGAACTCTGTCACAAAACAGCAAACTCCGTCTTCGGGCTCGGGTTCCTTGAATGGTACCTGCAGGTGGATTTGCTCTGCTGTGTTGGAGGGACAAATCTCCTTCACAGACGGCCACAGACCATAAAATCACGTGAGTCACTAAACCCAAACTACAACGAAAATGATGTTCTACAGCGGTGACTCCACGGAGATATGAAGACTGAATCCGAACCAAACATCTTCAGCGGTCATGGAGCTCCGGTCAAGAAGGAACGCTGCCAACAAAAAGGACCTTGAAGTTTTACCAAGACTGACTGTAAAAGTGCAGAAAGGAGCAGATGCGTGCAGCTCCACTCGGTGACGAAGTGATGAACTCGGCAGGTTTCAGTCTTCTGAGAGGAAGCAGCAGCAGGAAGAAGGAAACGAAACCAGGCGGTGAGCGAACATCAGTCACTGCAACCTCCTGACTCACCGTTCTCATCAACTCCTTCATTTCAGAAGCTCCAAAGAGTCCGCAGAGTTCCCAGAGAACAACACCAGAACCCCTGCTGGGATTCATCCCTAAATCTGTCTCCATCACTCTGAACCTGCTGCACCAGGAGTTCTGCTCCGACTGAAAACACGTCCTGCTGCTGACCTCCAGAACCCTGACTAAACCGGTTCCACCAAACTGGTTCCAGTTCTGGTTCAAAACCAGGCCCAAACTTAGAACCAGCCCTTGTTTATTTTGACAAGCACCAAGAAAGCATGAAATCGTTTTTGAGCGTCGCTTTGTTGATCGATCCCAAAAGAGGATTAAGAGCCAACTTGGGGCTGTCACTGTCAACTTCCTGTTTCAGGACTGCAGTTCAGTCCAAGCAGATGTTCTCCAGGTCGAAGTCAAGTGGAAATGAAGTCGCTGTGTGTGTGTGGACTCACTGCTGTCATAGATTGGTTCCGACACCACGGGCTCGAGCCGTCTGGAGAACCCTCCGTCACTGTCGGGCAGGAACGCCGTGAACATGAGCCGAACCACACTGAGGTCCATGTCTTTGGCCTGATTGGCCGCTGCACTGCCGATCAAACTGCGCTGATGGTCTAAGGAGGCAAATGCAGATCACAGCATATGAAAAACATAAACAAAACCTACGGAGAACAGAGGGAACATCTGTATTCAGACCTACAAAAAAGCTTGTCCTTCCACACAAACCTAGAACCCTTTGACATGATCCCGGATCAGGACACGAGAAGGCATCCACACTTTTAACAGATGTTCTTAGCCTTTATCATGTTACAAAAATATCAGAAACTGTCTTCACTTTACAAAGAAAACCTTACTTCCAACGTGATAAAAGAACAGCAGAGTCCTGGAGTGTTATACTGCCGACGACCAGCGGGGGGCTCCAAAGAGTCCCATTTAAAAGCATTATCTCTTACAAAATACAACATCCTTAGATTTATCTCATTATCTTCGTGAGATCATGAACAAAATTTAATCCTTAATGCATCATCAATTTCATCTGGATTTGGGGTTTCAGTTACATTCTGTGTAAGAAGAACTGGACAAACCCTCTGTGATGTCACACACTCAAGGGTACTTGGAAGAGTGTTTTTTCTCATGACCATTCTTGTCCGTGTGGACATCGTGAAACCACGTATGTACGATGCACCGAAACTGGACCTCTGCTTTTAACCATCAACTAGTTTCACTAGTGAGCAGTGGGCTCTAGAGTTGAAAAAAGGACAGCTGAAGCACCAACTAAACAGGGGTGGAGCTTTGGTCCTGGCGGAGGTCCAGGCAAAGGTAGCTAGTTGACCACTGGCTAACTGCCCGGTTACCCAACTGGACGCTGCCAGGGCTAGTGGTCGATGAGCTAGCGGGCTCCAGCTGGACGTCCTCTGGTTAGGCTTCCCTGACAGCCACCTTTAGCCAGGACCAGCACCGTGGCGGGCAGGGCCTCACTGACCCCCACTTGAGAATCAGAGTCTGAATAAACGTGACATAACAACAGTTAGCAGTACAGGTTAGCATGAACGCAGCTGTACGCCTAGCCACCGCCAGCTCCAGCCGACACGCGGCGTCTGAGGTAAGAGGCAGCTTGTTCACGCCACCACCTGCTCTTTGGGTGGGGCAGCTCCCGGGAGACAGTGACTACCAGAGCTCTCAGACCGCTCAAGGCTCTCACAGCCGCGGTCGCCCCGCCGGTCGAGCGACACCAGAGCGATCAGCCTCGTGGACTGTGACTCACTGACCGCTGAGTTCTCGCGGGGTTCGGACCTCTCCCTGCAGGGCGTCGACCTCTGGGTGGATGGCGACTCCGCAGTTGTACCCCATCCTGACGGCCTCGATCATCCTCTCCTCCAGAGTCTTGGTCACGTTCTTCTTGGTGACGTGGAGGATCCCCAGGTTAGGAAAACTAGCAGAAACAGAAAACCTGTGAGTGGTGGACTGCCTGGTCCCGGTGGGACCGAGGGTGCTGCTGTGTGTCAGACGCAGACCTGATGGTGGAGTCTTTGGACTGCAGGTCAGCGATGCAGATGCCTTTGTCGCACTGTTTTCCCACTAGGCTGTGGGCGTGCAGCTGAGGCTGGGGGGTCAGCGCTGTCACCAGCTGGACCACCACCCGAGCATGGCCCTGGTAGTTGCAGATCTGAAACGAAAGCAGGACACGTTAACTCAGAGCAGATCAAAGGCAAGAACAGTCCTGTGCAACGGTCAGTGGCCCTTTTCCAACATTTCTGTTCATTCGAGGTCTGGACCTTGACCAGGTCATTCCAAAACCTTGGTTCTTCAGCCAGTCTTTAGCTGTTGTAGCCTGGTAGTTCTCAGAAACTCAAATCGAAGTAACTGGACTTCCTTTTCCCGGATTGTAAAGACATTTCATTGTTCACGCAGAAGTCCAGTCTCAGAAGTCCAGTCTCAGAAGTCCAGTCTCAGAAGTCCAGTCTCAGAAGTCCAGTCTCAGAAGTCCAGTCTCAGAAGTCCAGTCTCAATTCATAGTGATAAACCCCTCAGATGGAAGGTGACATCCTCAAGAGCCAGTTTCTGTGACAGAGGGTCAGAACGTTGAGGTCCATTCCTTCAGGTGCCCCTCCCAGATAGCACCTGGCTCACATAGCTCACATAACTCCTGCAGGTGGACCATGTGAGAAGTAGCAGGAATGAATCAACACCTGGTTCTCGTTCAGAAAGGCTGGAGTGTCACCGCCTGGTTTGATGTGAGGTGCTGCCTCCAGCGAAGGCGGAGGAGAATGTTTTCCAGGTCATGTTTTGGGAGAGAGACCACGTTTGGATGTCAGTAAAGAGAGTGCTGGTGTACCATGATGGCCCAGCCAGGAGAACGTTATGTGGGATAACTTCAACTCCACCAAATCTGATTCTCTCTCAGTCTCATGAAGATGACATTATTTTACGTTGCAATAATACATCGATTACATTTCAATTTCTCTTTCACTTGTCTCGTCAGTAGACGCAGTCGTCGTTCTAACTCTGTCGGAAGATGACATCAGGCACTCCTGATGTTCTTGTATACAGAGGAGTTCAGCGACTGACATCTCCACTTGTTTATGTCTTCACCGGTCCAGCGGCAGTGTCTTCGTAACCTGGAGCTGTGACGGTTAAAAAGACACGTGAGAGAAAGCTAGAACATGGAAATCTGATGTGGAAAGACCCAAAAGCAAAACTTTGGACACCCCTGGTGCAGAGAGCATCGTTTCTGGTGATATGACCCGTGTCAAACATTTAAAGACAGTTAATAACAGCTGCTTCAGTCAATGGTAACGGATCCGGACCTGCGGTCCTCTAGTGACCGCTGAGGTCTGGATCCGGACCTGCGGTCCTCTGGTGACCGCTGAGGTCTGGATCCGGACCTGCGGTCCTCTGGTGACCGCTGAGGTCTGGATCCGGACCTGCGGTCCTCTGGTGACCGCTGAGGTCTGGATCCGGACCTGCGGTCCTCTGGTGACCGCTGAGGTCTGGATCCGGACCTGCGGTCCTCTAGTGACCGCTGAGGTCTGGATCCGGACCTGCGGTCCTCTGGTGACCGCTTAGGTCTGGATCCAGACCTGCGGTCCTCTAGTGACCGCTGAGGTCTGGATCCAGACCTGTGGTCCTCTGGTGACCGCTGAGGTCTGGATCCAGACCTGTGGTCCTCTAGTGACCGCTAAGGTCTGGATCCGGACCTGCGGTCCTGTAGTGACCGCTGAGGTCTGGATCCGGACTTGCGGTCCTCTGGTGACCGCTGAGGTCTGGATCCAGACCTGCGGTCCTCTGGTGACCGCTGAGGTCTGGATCCGGACCTGCGGTCCTCTAGTGACCGCTGAGGTCTGGATCCGGACCTGCGGTCCTCTGGTGACCGCTGAGGTCTGGATCCGGACCTGCGGTCCTCTGGTGACCGCTGAGGTCTGGATCCGGACCTGCGGTCCTCTGGTGACCGCTGAGGTCTGGATCCGGACCTGCGGTCCTCTGGTGACCGCTGAGGTCTGGATCCGGACCTGCGGTCCTCTGGTGACCGCTGAGGTCTGGATCCGGACCTGCGGTCCTCTGGTGACCGCTGAGGTCTGGATCCGGACCTGCGGTCCTCTGGTGACCGCTGAGGTCTGGATCCGGACCTGCGGTCCTCTGGTGACCGCTTAGGTCTGGATCCAGACCTGCGGTCCTCTAGTGACCGCTGAGGTCTGGATCCAGACCTGTGGTCCTCTGGTGACCGCTGAGGTCTGGATCCAGACCTGTGGTCCTCTAGTGACCGCTAAGGTCTGGATCCGGACCTGCGGTCCTGTAGTGACCGCTGAGGTCTGGATCCGGACTTGCGGTCCTCTGGTGACCGCTGAGGTCTGGATCCAGACCTGCGGTCCTCTAGTGACCGCTGAGGTCTGGATCCGGACCTGCGGTCCTCTGGTGACCGCTGAGGTCTGGATCCAGAAATGCGGGTCCTCCAGTGACCGCTAAGGTCCGGATCCAGACCTGTGGTCCTCTAGTGACCGTTAAGGTCGGGATTCAGACCTGCGTCCTCTAGTGACCGCTAAGGTCTGGATCCAGACCTGTGGTCCTCTAGTGACCGCTGAGGTCTGGATCCAGACCTGTGGTCCTCTGGTGACCGCTGAGGTCTGGATCCAGACCTGTGGTCCTCTAGTGACCGCTAAGGTCTGGATCCGGACCTGCGGTCCTCTAGTGACCGCTAAGGTCTGGATCCAGACCTGTGGTCCTCTAGTGACCGCTAAGGTCTGGATCCAGACATGCGGTTCCTCTACTGACCGCTGAGGTCTGGATCCGGACCTGCGGTCCTCTAGTGACCGCTGAGGTCCGGATCCAGACCTGCGGTCCTCTAGTGACCGCTGAGGTCTGGATGCGGACCTGCAGTCCTCTAGTGACCGCTAAGGTCCGGATCCAGACATGCGGTTCCTCTACTGACCGCTAAGGTCTGGATCCAGAAATGCGGTTCCTCCAGTGACCGCTAAGGTCTGGATCCGGACCTGCGGTCCTCTAGTGACCGCTAAGGTCTGGATCCAGACCTGTGGTCCTCTAGTGACCGCTAAGGTCTGGATCCAGACATGCGGTTCCTCTACTGACCGCTGAGGTCTGGATACGGACCTGCGGTCCTCTAGTGACCGCTGAGGTCCGGATCCAGACCTGCGGTCCTCTAGTGACCGCTGAGGTCTGGATGCGGACCTGCAGTCCTCTAGTGACCGCTAAGGTCCGGATCCAGACATGCGGTTCCTCTACTGACCGCTAAGGTCTGGATCCAGAAATGCGGTTCCTCCAGTGACCGCTAAGGTCTGGATCCAGACCTGCAGTCCTCTAGTGAACGCTAAGGTCCAGATCCGGACCTGCGGTCCTCTAGTGACCGCTAAGGTCCGGATCCGGACCTGTGGTCCTTAAGTGACCGCTAAGGTCTGGATCCAGAAATGCGGGTCCTCTAGTGACCGCTAAGGTCCGGATCCAGAAATGCGGTTCCTCTAATGAATGCTAGGTTCTGGATCCACATTTGTGTCTTTTAAATATTCATATTTTTACTGAATCTGTTGTGTTGTTCATTTTGCTAAAAGACCACCGTGATTGGTTGTACGTTGGTCTGGAACTCAACTCAGTCAACTCAACTTTATTTATAAAGCACTTTAAACAAAACAAGGTTCACCAAAGTGCTGAACAAAGCATAAAATTAGTAAAGGAGCATGGCAATAATCAGACATAAGAAAATTAAAATACAATACAGTCTCCAGATTCCAACTCAATTAAAAGCCAAAGTGAAAAATTATGTTTTAAGAGCAGATTTAAAAGTGGAAAATGAGTCCATCTGTCTGAGGTCCAGGGGCAACTCATTCCAGATCTTTGGTCCGAAGATTGAAAAGGCTCGGTCACCTCTCAGTTTCCTCCTGGTCTTGGAGACGACTAACTGTATCTGATTTGTTGATCTGAGGGAGCGAGGAGGGGTGTACACCTGGATCAGGTCAGATAGGTACTTAGGAGCGAGACCATGAAGACATTTAAAAACAAATAAAAGAATTTTAAAATCAATGCGTAAACGAACTGGGAGCCAGTGAAGTGATGCTAAAATGGGAGTAATGTGCTCTTGTTTCCGCGCACCAGTCAAAAGACGGGCAGCAGCGTTCTGGACTAACTGCAACCGAGCAAGTGATTTCTGAGTAACTCCAACATAAAGAGCATTGCAATAATCTAAACGAGTTGTAATAAAAGCATGGATTAAAATCTCAAAGTCACAGCGAGAAAGAAGAGGTTTAACCTTGGAAGGATCTCATAATGAAGCTCCACGCAAAAGTTGACAATATCAGAATTTACCTTTACCAGGACCTGGACCTGGTCTTCTAGTCCTGGTTTGGTTCTGTTGGTTACGGTTTTGGTCCATTGGTCCCGGTTTCAGCTCTACTGGTAGTGCTTTCAGTTCTGCTGATCCTGGTTTTGGTTCTGTTAGTCCTGATTTCAGTTCCGCTAGTCCTGGTTTTGGTTCCTTAATCCTGGTTTTGGTTTCGCTAGTCCTGGTTTTGGCTCCACTAGTCCTGGTTTCGGTTCCTTTAATCCTGGTTTTGGTTTCGCTAGTCCTGGTTTTGGCTCCACTAGTCCTGATTTCGGTTCCGCTAGTCCTGGTTTCGATTCCTTTACTCCTGGTTTTGGCTCCTTTAGTCCTGATTTTGGTTCTGTTAGTCCAGGTTTCAGTTCCACTAGTCCTGGTTTCGTTTCAGTTAGTCCTGGTTTGGTTCAGTTGGTTCAGTTACTCCAGTTGGTTCAGTTACTCCTGGTTTCAGGTCTTCTGGTCCTGGTTTTGGTTCCATTAGTCCTGGTTTCAGGTCTTCTGGTCCTGGTTTGGTATTCCTAGTTTTTATTTCATTAGTCCTGGTTTCGGGTCCGTTAGTCCTGGTTTTGGTTCCGTTAGTTCCACTTATAGTTCCACTAGTCCAGGTTTTGGTTCCGTTAGTGCTGGTTTCGGTTTCGCTAGTCCTGGTTTCAGTTCTGTTAGTCCTGGTTTAGGTTCCGTCAGTTCTGCTTATAGTTCCGCTAGACCTGGTTTTGGTTCCGTTAGCTTCGCTTATAGTTCTGCTAGTCCTGGTTTTGGTTCCGTTAGTCCTGGTTTCAGGTCTTCTGGTCCTGGTTTGTTATTCCTAGTTTTTATTTCATTAGTCCTGGTTTCGGATCCGTTAGTCCTGGTTTTGGTTCCGTTAGTTCCGCTTATAGTTCCACTAGTCCAGGTTTTGGTTCCGTTAGTGCTGGTTTCGGTTTCGCTAGTCCTGGTTTCAGTTCTGTTAGTCCTGGTTTAGGTTCCGTCAGTTCTGCTTATAGTTCCGCTAGACCTGGTTTTGGTTCCGTTAGCTTCGCTTATAGTTCTGCTAGTCCTGGTTTTGGTTCCGTTAGTCCTGGTTTCAGGTCTTCTGGTCCTGGTTTGTTATTCCTAGTTTTTATTTCATTAGTCCTGGTTTCGGATCCGTTAGTCCTGGTTTTGGTTCCGTTAGTTCCGCTTATAGTTCCACTAGTCCAGGTTTTGGTTCCGTTAGTGCTGGTTTCGGTTTCGCTAGTCCTGGTTTCAGTTCTGTTAGTCCTGGTTTCGGTTTCGTAAGTTCTGCTTATAGTTCCGTTAGTCCTGGTTTTGGTTCCGTTAGTTCCGCTTATAGTTCCGCTAGTCCTGGTTTTGGTTCCGTTAGTCCTGGTTTCGGTTTCGCTAGTCCTGGTTTCAGTTCTGCTAGTCCTGGTTTCGGTTCCGTAAGTTCTGCTTATAGTTCCGCTAGGCCTGGTTTTTGTTCCGTTAGTTCTGCTTATAGTTCCGCTAGACCTGGTTTTGGTTCCGTTAGTTCTGCTTATAGTTCCGCTAGACCTGGTTTTGGTTCCGTTAGTTCCGCTTATAGTTCCGCTAGTCCTGGTTTCAGTTCTGTTAGTCCTGGTTTCGGTTCCGTAAGTTCTGCTTATAGTTCCGCTAGGCCTGGTTTTGGTTCCGTTAGTTCCGCTTATAGTTCCGCTAGGCCTGGTTTTGGTTCCGTTAGTTCCGCTTATAGTTCCGCTAGGCCTGGTTTTGGTTCCGTTAGTTCCGCTTATAGTTCCGCTAGTCCTGGTTTTGGTTCCGTTAGTCCTGGTTTCAGTTCTGTTAGTCCTGGTTTCGGTTTCGCTAGTCCTGTTTTAAAAACATTCCTCAGACTTACAACACAAGGGGCGTGTCCGGTTCTACAGTCTGTGGTCGAGGTTCAAGTCCAACCACTCATACATCCATCCATCAATTTCAGCTTATATAAAAAAGCCACAAGGGCCAAAAACCGTTACTGAAAGAAAGTTTGACTAATCACTGTCCCATCTGCGGTTAACCATCGTCTGTGGAGAACCAATTAATCAATTATTTTTTAAATCAGTCCGGTTTGTGTTGTGTAATACGTTGGTGGAAAACTGATAATCTGACTTTTGTTGTCACACGTTACAAGCCTTTACACCTTCTGACTGTTCTTTACGTTGTGTTTCCTCATGCTGATGTGCATAAATCCTCGCTGTGTAACTGAATCGTTACAGACTCTGTTTACATACAAGAAATCCTACCAGAAACACTCGTTCCTGTTTTTGTGTGTGAATCATGCTGCAGCAGATATTTGCCTGCAGGACGTTGCACGAGCGCACTTCCTCTTCCCGGTTCTGTTCACTGCTCTCAGCGTTCCTGCAGACAGAGACAGTTCCTAGAAACACAGCGAGCACCGCGACTCCTTGGTTGTCTGGCTCCGAAACATTCATGTGTGTGTCGAAGGCGCCGGCACGCCACGCAGGTTGAAGTGGACGTCTGTGCTGGTGGTCCAGTTCTGAGCGCGGCAGCAGTTTAAATAGGTGCGTCCGGACATCAGTCAAAGGAAACCATTACTCCCACTACTCCCAAACACAGGTTTCTGGCCTCAACTGAACTCGCAGTCAAAGATCACTTCCTCTCTGAACGACTCTTCAGGCGCTTAAGGGTTATGGACGCCGGCGTCCATCCGAGCTGCGAGACATTTCCATCACTTCCAGAAGAATTGATCACAATAAAAAAAAGAAAAGGAAAAAAGGTTGGCCCTCCATCACTGCTCTCACGAGATGGAAGAGCTGCAGCCAGCTGATGCTGATCACCATCACTGATGGTTCATCGTGAACCGATGAACTGATCGCCGCTGGTCACAGACAGCTAAAGTAATAACAATCAGCCCGCCCCGAATCAGACAGAAATATGCCGGTTTATATCATTTTACCAGTCGTTTTAACAGTCATCATGCAAGTGAAAACTAACCCTGGTGGTCAGGAGAGGAACTGCGGGTCTGGATCAGGACCCTGGAGGACAGTAAAGGGACCGCAGGTTTGGATCCAGTGGCAAAGAAAACACCTCAGACCCACTGTGAAACACAATGCTGTCTGTCAGTCATTAAGTGGACCAGGAAGTCCTCCGTAGACTGGAGTCTTAAAGAGACAGGTGCGAGGACATTTTAGATGATCCGAGTTTTGAAGATGAACATCTAAGGTGAACGTAATTGGGTGTTGTGCCCCACTTGCGCAACACCCACGTGTGCGTGGTTCCTCTGGCTGAGGAGTCGGCGGTCTGAGCCACTGAGAACACAGACGGGACTGAGCGTGTCTGTTTCTGGGCCAGAGCGGGCGTCTGCAGCGACGTTACGCCTCTGGATCTCCAAGCTGAAACCCATCACCTTTGTGATGCAACTCTGCTTCCTCATAATTACACGTGGCTGTCAGGAGAGGAAATTCCCGACAGACATGAAACACTGGAGAGGTGTGTGTGGTTTGTGTGAACTCGTACAGGTCCAGACCAGCAGAGGATTCCTCTGAAGCTTCTTTCACCCAGAACTCCCCCAGATTTTGCTGTAACTTTCTCTGAGGCCTAACAGCTGAGGTCAAAACATGGGCAGGCATTTCTATTTAACATCTGGAGAGAAACCCAAACTTCTTCTAACAACAGTCTGGATCTGTCTGGAACTGAGGAGACTATCTGATGGAGTCACGGACACTGGAAGAAGGTTCCAGCCTCTGAACATGGGTGATGGTCCTTCTGGTCCTCAGGTGAATCTGAGTCTGTTGTGTTTACAAACAGCATCAAGTCCAAGTGACCAGACTTGATGAGCACCATTTTTAACCCAGAACATCAGCAGTTATGGTACCTGTCACCAGTCTGGATGGGTTTAGAATACCAGGACTGTGGACGGTCGTCTTTGCAGAGCGGCTTCGTGTCTGTGCGGTTTGGTCGTGCTGACCATCGCCGGCTCTGAGACGTCCACATCCACGCCTCTGCAGCCTCCTACGAGGCGTCTCAGAGACAGCGGGGCTTGTGTTTCCTGCTGTGTTGCCTTGTTGACGTTATTTTGAGTCTGACGCTCCCACATGTTCCGACCAAACCAGAAAAGATGGGAAATCCCCAAATTCCTGCCTCGGTCTTTGTTTCACACTCTGCTGCACTTTACTGCAACACACATGTAAAAGATGAATAATGGGATGTGTGACTTACAGGTCCCAACACATGCTCCTGACTTCCGCCTTCAATGTAACCGACTTTGTTCTGAGCTGAGTGGAGGCCAGACAGATGTCAGTTCCTCACATCTCTGACACGTCCGTGGGTTTAACAGGACGACGCTGAGGCTGGCTCAGCTGCAGCCTGTGATGGATGTTGGATGCAGAAAAAGGTGTGACCATGAGGACAGACTCTGTTTTATCGAAGTAACGTTACCAACCAGGAAGTCTTCCTCTGCTGTGTTTGTTATCTGGGCAGACAGACGAGTGAGGAAGCTGCAGAGGCTGCAGAGCGGGAAAACCCCTGCAGGTCTGGTGCAACCACAGAGACGATGATACCCATGATTCAGGCTCGCCTCTTCATCTTTTGTTTTACAGATGATCACCGTTCAAATTCATAATTTGTTGTAAGAAGTCCAGGTTATGAGGTCATGAGGTTACATCAGCCCTGCTAAACTGTCACTGACGCAGATATGCAGTTCCTCCACTGACCACCAGGGTCTGGATCCAGACCTGCAGTTCCTCTACTGACCACCAGGGTCTGGATCAGACCTGCAGTTCCTCTACTGACCACCAGGGTCTGGATCAGACCTGCAGTTCCTCTACTGACCACCCGGGTCTGGATCCAGATCCTCTACTGACCACCGAGGTCTGGATCCACATCCTCTACTGACCACCAGGGTCTGGATCCAGATCCTCTACTGACCACCGAGGTCTGGATCCAGACCTGCAGTTCCTCTACTGACCACCAGGGTCTGGATCCAGATCCTCTACTGACCACGAGGTCTGGATCCAGATCCTCTACTGACCACCAGGGTCTGGATCCAGATCCTCTACTGACCACCGAGGTCTGGATCCAGATCCTCTACTGACCACGAGGTCTGGATCCAGATCCTCTACTGACCACGAGGTCTGGATCCAGATCCTCTACTGACCACCAGGGTCTGGATCCAGATCCTCTACTGACCACGAGGTCTGGATCCATCATCCACAGTTTCAGTCTCAATCGTTTGATTTCACACTCATGACAACTGAGGGGGGTTGAATTTTCTTTATCAACCCAGGAGAGTTTTATGAAGCAATAAATGTCATTCTTATATGATTGATTGACAGTTGGTTCAGTCAATCATTAGCCGTTATCACTTCCTCCTCCGTAACTGTCATGCCACCGCGCTCAGCGATGCAACCACCCGAGTCGACATGTTTAACGGTTTCTGGGGCTTCTTGTTTCACCCATTTGACTATTTCTGGATTAACAAAGTTTGAAGGGGGCGGGGCATCAATTCTTACTTTGCACTTTGCAGCAAGATGAAAAAGAGGCTTCTAGAGTCTAGAGCACTCTTCAGAAACCCGTAGCTGACATCACAGGGGGGTGACGCGGTTCTTCTTCTACAGTCGATACCATCAACTGGAGCAGACATCATGACAATAAAGCAGTGAATCTGAGCAACCAAAAGTTCGTCTTTGATCGTTTACTTTTGACTATGTGAACATCAACAAAAATGGTTTGAGGAAAACAAAATCCATTTAGGTCCCATTTTCTCCAGCACTGGAGTGGTCGTGTACTACAGAGGGAGCATCATGGTTTGGGCTTGTTTAGCTGTCGCAGGACAACTTTGTCCTCATGGAGGGAAAATCACCTCCCAGTCAAGACTCATTTAAAGTCATTTCTGCTGAAACAAAGCAGGTTGGACTAGATATGAATCACAAGGGTTAATGAACTTAGTCTTCAGTGGTGTGAATGTTTACGGGGAATAAAGACACAAAAAATATTTGTTTGTGAAGATAAACATCAGATCCAATTTTATGGCAAAATTATGCAGAAAACAAGTTAATTGCAACATTCTGTATCTTTTCACTTTAATTAAAGTAAAAAGTAGAGGTCCAAGTAAAGAACCCTGTGGAACACTATGACCGACCATTTTAACGCAATTGATGCAGACTCAAATAGATTTACATACTTTTTCCTGCCACTGAAGCTCCAGAGGTTGTCGTGAGTGAATAAATCACAAGATTTCCTTTATTATCTGACAGTAAACTTGTATATTTCCTGATTCCTCAACAGAAATGAACTGTACTCAGACTTGTTCAGCTGCAGGAAACGTATTTCCTCTTGTTGCTTTTAAACACTGTGAACACACCCTTCATGTATGCATCAAACAGTTACAGTTACATCAAACTGTCACTTCCTGGTCTTTTCATGTTGGAATGAAGTCTGACAGCCGTCTTTGCTCGGCTGCCAACAGACGGTCACATGACCGCCAGACTGCAGGTGGGCATGCCGGCGGTCTTCTACATTTGTTCTTAAAGGTTCAGTGGAGGATCAATTTGAACTGGATCAAGCCAGTTATATTTCAGACAGCGAGCAGCGGCAGACAGGAAGTCTTACCTTGACAGTCGGGTAGGTCTTTCTGTTCTTCTCACTGAAGGCTCCTGGCAGACCGCCATGAGATGGACCTTCACAACCGTACCTGAACCTGAACCCCCGCTGGAAAAAAACAACACACATAGATCACTATTCAAGTCCAAAGCTGAAGACTACATCCATGAGCACAACCTTTTACCTCTGACTGCGTCTTTTCTCCTGTCAAGTGTTTGCTGTTGTTAACAGCAAGAAAACTTTCAAACACAACTTATCAAGAACCTACTTCAAAAATATTCACATCCATTGCACTTCAAAAGATTATAAGATGACTTCTCTTCTACAAGTAGAATCAAACCATTCATCCATAATTTTCCTCTTATCCAGGTTCAGGTCGTAGAGGGGTGTTTACCTGTTTGGGCTGCTCCAGGATGTGCAGGAACGGTCCATCCACTGAAACTACACAAACATAATAATGAAATGTCACATCTGTTCATGAGCAGGTGAAATTTACACTAAATGTTATTTATAACTCTATAAACAGGAGGTGCCTGCACATCTTAAGCATTATTAACTGTGTTGTTGCCAAAGTGGTTAAATGCCACATATTACTTTACTAAGCTTGAAAAAAAACTTACATCACCATATAGATATAAATGTACTGAACTGTTATTTATTAGTAGTAGCGGCAAGAAAAAGTAAACAGGGACTCTTAAGCCTGGTGTTTTGATGGTGGAGTTTCAGTGTAACTGTGAGTTGCAATGTTACTGTGAGCTGCGGTGTAACTGTGAGCTGCGGTGTAACTGTGAGCTGCGGTGTAACCGTGAGTTGGGGTGTAACCGTGAGTTGGGGTGTAACTGTGAGTTGGGGTGTAACTGTGAGCTGCGGTGTAACCGTGAGTTGGGGTGTAACTGTGAGCTGGGGTGTAACTGTGAGTTGGGGTGTAACCGTGAGTTGGGGTGTAACCGTGAGCTGCGGTGTAACCGTGAGTTGGGGTGTAACCGTGAGTTGGGGTGTAACTGTGAGCTGCGGTGTAACTGTGAGCTGCGGTGTAACCGTGAGTTGGGGTGTAACCGTGAGCTGCGGTGTAACCGTGAGTTGGGGTGTAACCGTGAGCTGCGGTGTAACTGTGAGTTGGGGTGTAACCGTGAGCTGCGGTGTAACCGTGAGTTGGGGTGTAACCGTGAGCTGCGGTGTAACTGTTAGTTGGGGTGTAACCGTGAGCTGCGGTGTAACCGTGAGCTGCGGTGTAACTGTGAGCTGCGGTGTAACCGTGAGTTGGGGTGTAACCGTGAGTTGCGGTGTAACCGTGAGCTGCGGTGTAACCGTGAGTTGCGGTGTAACCATGAGTTGGGGTGTAACCGTGAGTTGGGGTGTAACCGTGAGTTGCGGTGTAACCGTGAGTTGCGGTGTAACCGTGAGCTGCGGTGTAACCGTGAGTTGGGGTGTAACTGTGAGCTGCGGTGTAACCGTGAGTTGGGGTGTAACCGTGAGCTGCGGTGTAACCGTGAGTTGCAGTGTAACCGTGAGTTGCGGTGTAACCGTGAGCTGCGGTGTAACCGTGAGTTGCGGTGTAACCGTGAGTTGGGGTGTAACTGTGAGTTGGGGTGTAACCGTGAGCTGCGG
Organism: Xenentodon cancila; assembly: GCA_014839995.1. Lineage (NCBI taxonomy): Eukaryota > Metazoa > Chordata > Actinopteri > Beloniformes > Belonidae > Xenentodon > Xenentodon cancila. Next base: position 1,002,043 of record CM026205.1, read on the forward strand.
TGTAACCGTGAGCTGCGGTGTAACCGTGAGTTGCGGTGTAACCATGTAACTGTGAGCTGCGGTGTAACCGTGAGTTGGGGTGTAACCGTGGGTTGCGGTGTAACCGTGAGTTGGGGTGTAACTGTGAGTTGCGGTGTAACTGTGAGCTGCGGTGTAACCGTGAGTTGGGGTGTAACTGTGAGCTGCGGTGTAACCGTGAGTTGGGGTGTAACTGTGAGCTGGGGTGTAACTGTGAGTTGGGGTGTAACCGTGAGTTGGGGTGTAACTGTGAGCTGCGGTGTAACCGTGAGTTGGGGTGTAACCGTGAGTTGGGGTGTAACTGTGAGCTGCGGTGTAACCGTGAGTTGGGGTGTAACCGTGAGTTGGGGTGTAACTGTGAGCTGCGGTGTAACTGTGAGCTGCGGTGTAACCGTGAGTTGGGGTGTAACCGTGAGCTGCGGAGTAACCGTGAGTTGGGGTGTAACCGTGAGCTGCGGTGTAACCGTGAGTTGCGGTGTAACCGTGAGCTGCGGTGTAACCGTGAGTTGGGGTGTAACCGTGAGTTGCGGTGTAACTGTGAGCTGCGGTGTAACCGTGAGTTGGGGTGTAACCGTGAGTTGCGGCGGTCACTGTGAGTTGCGGTGTAACCGTGACTTGGGGTGTAACCGTGAGTTGGGGTGTAACTGTGAGCTGCGGTGTAACCGTGACTTGGGGTGTAACCGTGAGTTGGGGTGTAACCGTGAGCTGCGGTGTAACTGTGAGTTGCGGTGTAACCGTGACTTGGGGTGTAACCGTGAGTTGGGGTGTAACCGTGAGCTGCGGTGTAACCGTGACTTGGGGTGTAACCGTGAGTTGGGGTGTAACCGTGAGCTGCGGTGTAACCGTGAGCTGCGGTGTAACCGTGAGTTGGGGTGTAACCGTGAGCTGCGGTGTAACCGTGAGTTGGGGTGTAACCGTGAGTTGGGGTGTAACCGTGACTTGGGGTGTAACCGTGAGTTGGGGTGTAACCGTGAGTTGGGGTGTAACCGTGAGCTGCGGTGTAACTGTGAGTTGCGGTGTAACCGTGACTTGGGGTGTAACCGTGAGTTGGGGTGTAACCGTGAGCTGCGGTGTAACCGTGACTTGGGGTGTAACCGTGAGTTGGGGTGTAACCGTGAGCTGCGGTGTAACCGTGAGTTGGGGTGTAACCGTGAGCTGCGGTGTAACCGTGAGTTGGGGTGTAACCGTGAGTTGGGGTGTAACCGTGACTTGGGGTGTAACCGTGAGTTGGGGTGTAACCGTGAGCTGCGGTGTAACCGTGAGTTGGGGTGTAACCGTGAGCTGCGGTGTAACCGTGAGTTGGGGTGTAACCGTTAGTTGGGGTGTAAACAGAGAAGAAGCAACGGAGGTCATAACTGCTGAAGTCACATCCACACCACACCGTTTTAAACTTCCAACAAGTCCATTTCTCGTGAAGAGTGGAGAAGAATAAGGATGCAATGGTAGAAGCATCAAGGAGGCTTCCATACACAACGCTGGGCTAGTAGAACCTGACTGATTTAGCTAATCCTATGATGAATCAATATTACTTTAGATTTATTAAATCTTATGACAGCTGCCGATCAAAGACCACGCCCCAATGTGTGGTAAAAGGCTTTCAACAGTCGTTCACCCCCTCACTCCATTTTCAATAAACAACTCCTTCTTACATGTTCTTTTGAAAACACAACTGTGAGACGACGAGACAGTTAATTGTTGAGATATAAATGTTTGACCGGATCAGAGCCAGTCGGGAAACTGATTTTAAAGGCAGAGGCGTCGGCAGCCCACGGTGGCGCGCTGGCGGTAAACTTCCCTCAGCGTGGTCTGGTTTGTTTTATTTTGGTGTGACAGCAGCATCCCGCCTCTCTGGCGGCCTAAGTCACTTCCTCCTTCAGCATCACACTCCTGTCATCAAACATCTTCATCACACTGGAGGTCGGCGACAGACACCAGACTGGAAACTCCGCCAGTCTGAGGTCAGCAGCTGGAGGTGTGAAACGTGCAATAAAACTCTGCAAAAAAAACCAGTCCTGATCCGGCAGTTGCTGGGTCAGAACCCAAAACTGAAAACACATGAAAATAAGTCACGAAAATAGAACAAAGACGCACAAAACGAAGCAGAGTGACACAAATGAATACAAAGAGATTTTAACTGCCACAAAAATGAAACACAAATGAATAAACAGTGGAACAAATGACTGCAAAGACGTGCGAACAGCAAGAGACAAAAATAACTAGAAAACCAACAGATGAGTATAAAGAAGCCAAGAAAGTAGAAGGAACAAAAGAAGAACCACAGAGACACAGATCCCATCGAAGGTGACGCGAAGATCAACGACCAAAAAGAGACTCAGGTGACCAAAACAAAAACACGCAACAGTGACAAACAGACTCACACAGCAACAAGCGGACGTGAACGACTAAAATAAGACAAACAACCACGTAAAGACACCAACAACAATGAAGAGACACAGAGTCAAGAAGACAAAAGTATGAGCGCGCAGGTGAAAACGCGTACAGAGAAGAGGCGCCGGCAGGTACGTCTCCTTCAGGTTCAAGACCCTCACGTGTTATTTCAAGGGTCCAACCAGGACTGTGGACCTGTGGACCACCGGGACATTATTTGTAGGAGTTGTATCCGTCAACACAGAGACATTTAAGGTGGTCCGCTGTTCACGCATGGCGCCCTGCGTTCCATCTGCCACCAGTGACGGAGGAGTTGTCAATGAATCACGCGTATTAATCACACGTACATGCTGAAGGACCCGGTTTCCTTGGTACCTGACACCACTTCCTGCACCTCTTCGCCAACCACCCAGTCCACCTTAAACGGCTGCTGTTTCACAGTTCGTGTTGTGCTGGCACCGAGGAGGAAGTGAGAGCAGAGTCGTGGTCCCGCAGCCGCCGCAGAGGACACGTCACCAAACTCCTCTTTCACTTTACCTTCACTTTTTCCCTCGTATACATTCGGTTTATTTTTCAGAAAGAAAGTTGGGTTTCGGTTGTTGTTCTTCCCCCCTGCAGCTGCGAGGCCGGCAGAAATACCCGCTTAACCTGTGCGCGGTGCTTTGAATATTTCTTGAAACACAAAAAGCCTCCAGTTGTCGTATCCGTCACCATCAGCTTGGGTCGGGCGGTTCCGGTGGACAGGGCGCTCATTCATCCCTTTTGGTCCAAACAAAGACGCCGTTGTCTCACGCAGCGACTCAAAGTCAAAGTCCATTTCTTCTGGAGCTTTTCACCAATTTACAAAACTATTTATTTAACCCATAAATGATCTTTGAAGACATTTTAAAGCAAAAATCGGTGCCAAGCCCCAAGATGAAGGAGTCGTTAGTCTGTTTATTAGTATGAATATAAGGAACGTTCGGTCCATGTCACCTTCAGATGACCTGTTCATTAGACAGCGTCTGAGTAATAAAAATAAAGCCAAAAAATAAAGGAAAACGTCATGTGGCAATACCCAGAACCCCGCGATGAGACGTTCTAGATCCAACTTCAGCTGCAGTAATTCAAATGACTCTCATGGTTCCGGAGGAGTTCTGCTCCAGTCTTCCTTCCAGCGTTGCTTCAGGACATTGAGGTTCTTGGACGTTGACTTCTACACAGCTCTCTGAGGGTGCCACCACAGCATCTCAACCAGGTTTTCTTCTATTCCAGCTTTACTAGATTTACTGGGGTGCTTCCTGTCACATGACCCAGTTTAAGCCAATCTACCTGTCAGACAGATGTCCAGTCAACCCCACACCATCATCCCTCCACCACTGTTCTTCACAGTGGCTCTGAGGTGTTTCTGGTTTTCTCCAAACATGGTTCTGGACATGAAGACCAAACATCTCCACTTTGCTCTCATCTTTGTTCCAGAAGTCTGCTGGTTCCTTCAGTGGTTCCTCCATGTTCCTTTTAGATGGAAGATGTTTTCTCCTGGAAACTCTCCAAACATCTGCTCTGGTTCATTCTTCTTCTAACTCTGATGTCATGGACTTGTTGAACATGCTCAGTGAGGCCTGGAGACTGACCCAGACAATCCTGGGAAGAACGTTGGGAAATGGTTATAAGAACTTTTTCCAGCTTGATAGAGAAGCAACAACTGCTTCTCTTCCGTCATTGCTGATGTCTTACCCTCTTAGCATTGAATTTATGGTTTGGAAAACTGCCAAAACATCTGCTTTTGTAGAGGTCACCTGCTGAGTTCATCCAAGGTTGATGATTAGCAGCTGGAAGCAGCTCTTAAATCCTGCAGAAGCAGTGAAGGAGGCTCCTCAGTCGCCGTTTCTGCGCTTTGTTTCTTCTTCATTTTTAATGAATAAATGATCATTTTTGGACCTCGTTTCCATGGAAACGCTGAAGTAAGAGGGGTTATTGGACGATAAAGCTGGTTAAATTTTAACTCCACTCAGATAAGCGGGGAAGATACCGATACAACCAAAAAGACCAGACCAACCCAGAACCTCCCAGACCAACCTAGAACCTCCCAGACCAACCTAGAACCTCCCAGACCAACCCAGAACCTCCCAGACCAACCAAAAACCATCCAGACCAACCCAGAACTTTCCAGACCAACCCAGAACCATCCAAACCAACCCAGAACCTTCCAGACCAACCCAGAACCTCCCAGACCAACCAAAAACCATTCAGACCAACCCAGAACCTCCCAGACCAACCGAAAACCATCCAGACCAACCCAGAACCTCCCAGACCAACCAAAAACCATCCAGACCAACCCAGAACTTTCCAGACCAACCAAGAACCATCCAAACCAACCCAGAACCTTCCAGACCAACCAAGAACCATCCAAACCAACCCAGAACAATCCAGACCAACCCAGAACAATCCAGACCAACCAAAAACCATTCAGACCAACCCAGAACCTTCCAGACCAATCAAAAACCATCCAGACCAACCCAGAACCTTCCAGACCAACCCAGAACCTTCCAGACCAACCAAAAACCATCCAGAGCAACCCAGAACCTTCCAGACCAACCCAGAACCTCCCAGACCAACCCAGAACCTTCCAGACCAACCAAAAACCATCCAGAGCAACCCAGAACCAGTTGCAGCACTTTGTATAGTTAACAAGACAGCAAGACTTCTTACCTTCCAAAAAAGAATGTTTCTGTTCTGTTGGGTTTTGTTTGGTTGGGTTCTGTTGAGTCTGACGACTCTTAAGTCCAAACAAAACTAAGCAGCTAAAATGACGACGGCTCACTGTTAAATACAGATAAATGTCAATCAAAAGTTTGCATCTGGAATCAAACGTATTGCTTCAAACCGTTTTACCCACTGAGGTTCAACAGCCGTCCAGTCGTCACGGATGTAAACCTGACCATGGACACAAACCTGCTCCCGTACCAGACTGTAAATATGTTTATTTCTGCGGTAAAGTTGGACATTTGGACACGGAGCTCCGTTGACCCGGACCCTAGCAGTCAGTAGAGGAACCGCAGGTCCCGGATCCCGGATCCGGGAGCGTTTGTTAACAGTCCCGGCCCGTCAGCCTTCTCTACGTCTGTTGGACGTACAAACTGAAAATCCTTGTGTTCGCGACCGCCATCGTTCCTGACCTGGAAATGCTGTTAAAAGACGGCGTGAAGACACTCACCTGTCCGCAGAGGCGCCGTCGGAGGCATTGTGGAGAAATTAGGAAACTCCCACGACGGATCCATCATGATATTGTCAAAAATCTGTAAAAACACACAAAGCTGTGAACGCGGCGGAGCAGCGGAGGACTTTCACAGACGCACACTTTCATCTGTACAGAGCAGCTTCCAGGTGAAGAGTGACAGGTGACAGGTGAGCCTGATCACACAGCAGTCCCGCAGCTTCTTCACGTCTGTGGCCGCTGAGCGGCCCGTACCACGACCCCGCCGCCGTGTTTAACAAAGTCTGAGGTTGGTTTTCCTCCAGAATCGATCCCTGGCATTAAATACCAATTATTTATCACCAAATCACTTTATAGCCTTTCTGAGGCCCAATTATGTTGTTTAATTAAGGTTTTGCTGCTAAATGCATTATGGTGAAGAATTTTGAGAGGACTGGAACAAAAATATGGGACATTCAACCAATCAGAAAGGAGTCATGTGATGTAGGCGGAGCAACACCCAACTAACGTCAACAAACAGCATCCAAAACGAAGGCTGGTGAAAGACTGTTGCGGTTTTACAGCTCCAGAACCATGACTGGAGAAGACCAAACAGCATCTCAGCAGGAACACCTCAACGTTAGACACGGCGGCGGCGGTGGTCGAATCATGATCTGGGATGCTTCAGCATCGTTAACGCGTTGCTTCCAAGGCAGTTTGTCATCACGACCGAACATGTGACTCTACCTGGGTGGAGTGATGGATGTAGGGGTCGTCTCCCGCCATCGTGTCTGCAGACGTCAAACAGAACTCCAGTTAGACCCAAAATTCACAGAAGTGACATCAAAAACACGCCGACGGTTGAAGTGGACGAGCAACGGCAAGTAAACGTGGAACAGCGACTGTCTGACCATTTTAAACAAATCACAAACATTTTACAATCAATTACACGACTAATCACTGCAGATCACAACTACACAGCATGTTTATATGTTCAACTAAAAATGTTTATTTTTAAGAAAAAAGTCACAGTTTGGAATTACTTAAATATACTTAAACTGAGTAAATATTAAGATTTGAAGATTTAATTTTTATACATGATAATGAAGTGATTATTTTGTAAATATATAGAAGCGTATATTTTGTAAATATAAAACATCTAAATTGACTAAATATTCTGTAGATTAATCAAAAGTCATTTTCTGCGGTGACTTTGACAGTACAACTCATTTGAGCTCTGAATGAATTATTATTGATCAGATCTGTTTCTTCGTAGATCATTACAGCCCTCCGGGCCACTAGGGGGCCCCGCAGCCAGAAGCCCAGTCTCAGAGTTCAGTATTTGTGAAGAAATAAAATGATCAGCTACATAAATGATCAAAAATGTCTGCCTTTTTACTCAAACATTTTGCAAATTTGTGGTCACAATTTCTTGATGTATCTCACAAATTTACAAGTTGTAAAATCCGAAATTCAGATTTTTCTTTCTTTAACAACTTTGTGAGTTTATAAAGTCTCATTTTTTTATTTTCCTAAATGGTGAGTTCACAATTATGAGTTTCATAAATTTTGCAGCTACATATTTTGGGTTTTCTATTGCAAACTTGGGAGTTTAAAAAGTCATCAATTCTTACTTTTGTAACAGATTTAAGACTGCAACATCAGAATCCCCACCCTCCCTGTCCTTCAAATTTATTCTAGGTTATAAAATCAGAAAATCTGTGTTTTTTTTACCACCCTTTTCCAAACTTGTACATTCACAGAGTTATCTGACATATTTGCAAGTTTACATAACTTTTGTGTAAAAGTCTGCGCTTTTACTTGAAAACGTTCTGAGGTTTTTTTTATGACAAGTTTGTCCATCCATCAACTTTCTATACCCGCCTAATCAAACACAGGGGTCACTGGGGTCCCAAGTCAAAAGACAGGGTTACACCTGGGCAGGTTGCCAGTCCACATTATCACAAGCTTTCAAGATCATAAGCCAGAAATCCAGAGGTTTTCTGCATCTCTTTCCACAGGAAAACGTTTTCCTCAGGTGGCGTAACATGTTTTTGTATTAACTCGGCTGCCTTCCATTTTACATAATGTAATCTAGTCAGCTTTATCTGAATAACCTGGCTTAAATCTTAACTTTGGATTCTTCTTAAAGTGCCATAGATGACTGGTGCCCCCTACCAAACACCAGGCTGCACAGGGCCGCATATAGCTGAAGACGGCCCTGATGAACCCTGAACAACCCCGAGGATTCGTCTTTTAACATTAAACTGCTCCCTAGGGAACCAACTCCTGGCTAACCGATAACCTCGGGGCTGCTGTTGTTGTGAAAGCAAATGTTAAAGTTGAAAAGTAAAGCGGTATTAAAAGCCGACGACCTCCTGCCGGACCGCGGCCAGGCAGCTTCGCCGGCCGGACAGAGGCCCTCTCAGACGGCCAGAGGAACTTCCTGTCCCCGCTGCCTCGCAGGCTCCGTCACCAAACTTCATTGAAAAATCCGACATTTTACCCGCATTTGACAGCTCACTTCACACATTTGAGTTTGATCAAACGTTTTTCAACGCCACGGTCGGCTGCATGGACCTGTCATTTCGGCATGTGTTAAACGACCAAACAGGTTTTATTTTTGTACGTTTTCTGACAAAGCTGACAAAACCGACACAAGCAGGTCCAGTGACATTAAAAGTTACATCGTTGACCAAAATAAAGGTTTTACTTTTAATATATACATGTTTTTACACGATTTTATTATGGATTCAGTAAATAGGAAAACTACTTTAAGCTGTAAACTAGTTTTGTGACTGACAAAAAAGAAACACTGCAGAAGTAAAGTAACTAATAAGGAAGTGAAGTACGACGTTGAAGTTAGTTTCCGTTTCGTCGCTTCCGATTTAGCAGAATTCTTAAGACCGATTTTACACTTTTTCAGCATTGAACCACCTT
>CM026205.1:1015563-1074616 GCA_014839995.1 Xenentodon cancila
ACCTGGACACTACTGGTCTGTAGAGGACCTGCGGGTCTGGACCCGGGTCCTAGTTGTCTGTAGAGGACCTGCAGGTCTTGACCCGGACCCTTAGTGGTCTGTAGAGGACCTGCAGGTCTTTACCTGGACACTACTGGTCTGTAGAGGACCTGCGGGTCTGGACCCCGGACCCTAGTGTTCTGTAGAGGACCTGCGGGTCTGGACCCCGGACCCTAGTGGTCTGTAGAGGAACGGCCTGATCTGGATTACAGTGGACGTGGTCCAAACACTGTCAGAGTAGTTGGCTCCTCCCATTTTGGGATTTAGACGGTGTCCCTCATGGGTCCAAAAAAGGAGCTTCAAAACATGTTGATGACATCACAGAGGGTTCGTCCACTTCTGTTCATAGAATCCCTGATTTAGACAAAAGCACGTTTCAGGTGGTTTATGAAGATTATCAAATTAAAAATTTCACGTCTCCTTTAACTGTTTGCAGTGAAATTGTTTATTACCAGATGATCGTGATGTAAAAACAAGGCGCCGGCGCCGGCGTTTGTGTTTCCTGTTTTTGTATTTTCAAGCTCATGAAACATTTCTGCCCCGTTTGGCCTCCAGTCTGAGGTTCTGGGCTCGAACGATGATCTCGCCTCTGTTGGCCGTTTGTCTCGTCCACTCTTGGTGTTGGTACCAGGACGTAGCTCGGGAACGTCCGGATGACTTTGGATAACTGATGTCTTGAAGGGATCGTCAGGGCAGATCGAATCAACAGGAAGTTCACAAATCCAGTGAATTCAGGAACATCCAATAAAAACACACAAAAACAGAGATTGTATATTTCAGAGATGATCACTGCGTATGTCTTCTGCATCTTGAGTGAAGTTCTTCCCACAGCAGGAACAATCCACAAAAGCAAAAATGATTTTGATTTGTGGCAGACCTGGGATTTCAGGAATGAAAACCAAAAAAAGTAAAAATGAAGGTGACGTTTGTTGTTCTTCGACTGCTGGCTGGTTCCGGTGTCGGTGGTCACGTTCAGGCTCCGGTTTGTAGCATGTGTCAGCTGATCGGCGGTTCTGGTTACAGACGGGCTCAGTTGGAAAAGTCAAGATAAGGTTTATTAAACCAGAGATTCCTCGTGTATTTCCTCTCTTTGTCTTCTCTGTCTCTTCTTCACCTCAACCCTCATTTATTAACAATATCCCATAAACTTAATTGTGGTCCATTGTTCTGGTAGTTTGTTGTGCTTGTCTGGCCCTTCTTTTCCTCTTCTTTGCATGTCCTGTGGACCAGAACCTCAGGAGCTGCTTGCTGACCTGCAGTTCCACCTCTGACCATCCCAGTGTCTGCCTCCACCTGTCTGTATGGATGTCTGTTGGATACTTGCTGACACCCCGACCTGCAGTCCTCATCCCCTTGGATCACCGTCTATCCATATATCACCCATATACACAGAAGTCTAATTGGACTACTGATGACAGTTACTATTGTATCCTGTCTTGTACCTTTGACGGTGTCTCTATGTCTCTATTCTTTCTTATTTCTTGCTCTACCCGGCTGGCCTTCAGCAGGAGGGTCCCCCCTCATGATCCAGGTCCTGGTCCAGGTTTCTTCCCCCTATGATCCAGGTCCTGGTCCAGGTTTCTTCCCCCTATGATCCAGGTCCTGGTCCAGGTTTCTTCCCCCTATGATCCAGGTCCTGGTCCAGGTTTCTTCCCCCTATGATCCAGGTTCTGGTCCAGGTTTCTTCCCTCTTAAAGGGGAGTTTTTACCTGCCGTTGTTTATGTAATAATTGATCAGGGTCATGTTCTGGTCTCTGGAAAGATCCTGGAGACAACTTGTGTTGTAATAGACGCTATATAAATAAAACTGAATTGAATTTCCTCAGAATTTTACCTGCTGCTGTGTCAAGCTTTTTTTATTCCTTTTTTTCAACTAATTTCATTAATATGTGGTTTAATAGTCACAAATGTGCAAATTATATTGCAAAACTAGCTTTTTTTGTTGGTCTAGTTTAGATTGAAACTTCATGGTGGAAGCAGCGAGAACTGCAGCACAAACACTTTTAAGCCTCTAAACGACAGCAATGACGTGTGTGGTGGGAGGGGCTGAAGCCATTTTACGTAGCAGTACCACCTCTGACCACGAGGGGGCGACCTGATCGCCCTGCTACCGCGTGGGCCGCCGGGACGTCTCCTCATACCACTCGGGCCCACTGCTCGTCTTACTGCAGGAGCTGCCACGTGTGAACTTCACGTGGTCAGACGTGGTACCGCTGTCAGCGTCGACGGCACAAAAACCGACAGCAGGTGGCGCTCACACGTTTGTTCCACGACAGCGTTGACCCTGGACCGGCCTCAAACCGCTCGCTCTCCAGATCCAGAGCTCTTTCATGCTTGAGCGTTTACGCTGTACTTTCGTACATTTCGTACATCTGTCACTGCCCTGCACGCCGCCTGCATCATCCGTGTTCGCAAACATCAACATCCAGCAGGGGGAGGGGCGACTCAACTACTGACATCAACAAACGGGGCCATGACGGGAGAGGAGGATCAATAAGTGCTAACAAAACAGTCAGGAGAAAGAAACGAACAAAAGTAATGATGCAAACGGAGTTATTCTCACTGTCACTGCATGAAACTGGTAAAGAATGACATTTTCAAAACTCTGGCGTCTCTGCCAGTTTCCCCGTTTGTCGTTGTCCTGAGTTTGGTTTATTCTTTAACGCCTCCACGATGCTCCAAAACAGAGGACATCGACGCGGGCCCTGGGCGGAAGGCGCCGTCTGCGTCCGGATCCGGTCTGTACGTAATGGTGCTGTCTGAACTCAAATAAAGATAAAGCATTCAGCAGCCTGTGAGCTGCAAATATCTGAAATGAGAAGCTTATACGTGCTGTTACTGTTTTACGTGAATAAATAAATTCAGCTGCAGCCCGGAGGCGCCGGTGAACCTTCCAGCATTAATTAATCAGCACTTTTACCAAACACGTGGGGCTCCAGCTGTCAAGTCAGACACCGAACACATGGTCTTCTAGCACCAAAGAAAATAAACATCCAAATCTATCAGTTAATGCACATCTGGGATTTTTAAAACTACAGTAAACTAGAACTGTTGAGGCTACACGGAGAGCTGGAAGCTTCGGTGAATGTTTCGTTTTCTGCATCCTGAACTACGCTAAGACCCTCGACTCTGAAAATGTGGACAAACGGTTGGGTTTATCCTCAAAAGTCCGGAGTTCCGGCCGATCCAGAGCTCATGGAGGAAAACTTCATTTGAGGTTAAGAAACAGAACGAAGTAAAAGACGATGAGAAATCCTCAGAGTACGGAGGACCACATCTGACAAAATCTCAAATAAGTTAGATTATTCAGAAATACATACTTAAATATAGAAATATATCATCATATGTATTTTTGTCATTTAGGCATTTAACTACAGATTTGTAATGTAGCAAAATATTCTAGACTATTATTGTTTTATGTATAAATTCATTTAATTTATTTGTTAATCCCTGTTTCTATTTACATACAAAAACATATAGTTTGTAATAAATCTATGTATTTAATGTATTCATAAATACTGTAAATAAGTCAGTAAAGAAACATAAACGTGATCAAATCTAAAATAAAAAAGAACTTCATTTTTATTCATCTTTTAGCCGCCTTCAAAAAATAAAAAATAAAAAACAAAGGTAAAAAAAAGAAGAGTTGTTGATTATTATTCTCTATATGTATTTATGTATTTCTGGATTTATTATTTTGGACTTTTGCACCTACAGTCCTCAGTAGAGACAATATCATGTTTTTACTGCACTTCTGTTGTTTACGCTGAAATATTTCTTTGTTTCTGTATTTTAATTATGTAAATAAGTTGTTTTAACAGTTCAGCTCGTTCCTGACACATTTACTCTGGTAGCTGATTTTCTCATTTCTGTTGTTTCTAAAAACACGTTAAAACGCAGTTAAAAGCGTAAAACTAGCCACCGCTGTTACGCCCGTTAGCATCTGAACAAGCTAACCGAGGTCGCTCATTGTTACTCGGCGAAACTTCGTTCTTAGCTGGTAAAAGAAAATAACGCTCCGTCCGATGACCAGCTCACGGCCTCGTACACGCTTCCTCTCTGGAGAGAAGTCGCTTGGTGAGCTGCTCAGCGCTGCAGGGTTCTGTGATGTCACTGACCGTGATCACAGCGGAACCACCCTCCATCAGCTTCAAACGAGGCACAGCCCACACTAAGATGGGAGGGGTGTAATGGCTGACTCCACCCCCTAAAACCAGCTGCTACAAACATAGTCACATCCATTTCATTAAGACCTCAGGAAACTATCAAAAACTTGCGAATATATCCCTGAAAAGTTCCAGTTAGTTGTGGTTAAAAACTACAAGTGGACATTTAAATGGACTTCCGACACGAACAGCGAAGGCGCCTCTGCTTTCATTTCTCCAGTTTCTTTTATATATTTTAGCACTGCAAGCCTGTAATGTCGTACTATTACCATCTGAAAACTCAAACCATTAAGAAATGCTTCAATGTAAGACATTCTGGAAAAACTAAATCTTTTCCAGCCTGATGTAAAGAGTCTAGCTAGTAACTTGACTAGTTTCCGGTTGGTTTTTGACTCACCAATTTTAGTCAAATGTGGCACATTGCCCCGCCCCCTCAAACAGTCCAGTCTTCGCTGATTGGCTGGTTCTAGTGGTGTGATCTGGCACCACCTACACATCTGCTGACTCCTGAGACTCTAGAACGTTCTCTCTGCAAATGCAAAAGTCCCAACACTAAACTCCACACAAATGAACTTTAAGACCAAGAGTTATTTCAACAGCAATGTCATCTGCAGAGGTTACCAGAAAATTCTTCAACTACCGTTAAAAAAATGCACTAATATTTACTAATATTTCCATTTAAAATCAAATATTAAAATCTGCTTTCTCAAATAAACTGAGAAATGTCGTAACGTTGAGAAAACACCCAGCTCAGACAGCTAGCAGTTGGATCTGCAGGATGATGTCATGTTAATAGATTTTACAATTGTGTTCAAACAATATTAAAGCCACTCTATGTAGTAATGCCACTTCTGACCACCTGGGGTCTATGGAGATGCTGTGTTGTCAAAAGAGCCACCAGCATTACTGCACTAATGAATGGAGACGGTCCGGCACATCACTTTGTTGCCTCTTACGCAGTCTGAAGTAAACCGGACAAACCCTCAGTGATGTCACGTAAGTCTGAGTTACACGGTCACACCGGAAGCATCCCGAGTGTCACCGTCTTTTCATTTGAAAGTGGTGACATGAAACACTGCCGGCAATAATTGTGGGTAAGCGGTGGCGGTGTTGCTTCCATCAGAAGTTGGAGTGGTGGCCTAGTGGTTACAGTGGTGTTGGGCGTGGAGGACCCAGGTTCAAGCCCAGCGCTGGCCACAATGGTAAATCACTGGGGGCGCTGATGCTGGCTAGTTGATGGTTAAAAGCAGAGGTCCAATTTCGGTGCATCGTACATACAGCGTGTGCACGATGTCCACACTGACAAGAATTGTGATGAAAAAAAAATGGTAATGAAGTTGTGGAAACATATGTTAAACATATATACACTTGTAATTTTAATGTAAAAAGAAATCTTTTGATGCTTGACCTTGACTATGACCATCACCATGACTACTACTGGTATTGCTCCGTATTCATAAACATAGACGAGGTGCAAAAACAGAAACAAAATCTCATCCGTCGGCGGTCTGCTTACCGAAACCCTTCGAGGCCAACCCAGAGCGGGTCTGCTAGTGCAGCTCATACGCTGCCCCAAGTGGTCAGAAGTAGTGTTGCCACATGCACTGGCTTTAATAAAGTCATCATCCGCTTTTGATCCAGCTGCTAACTTCATTACTTTACTAAATAATTTACAGTTTATTACAATTACTCTGCGTTAATAGGATTAAATATCTCAGTTCCAGTTTTGTTCAAGACCACGATAATCTGCCCCTTGTCGTTTACTGATTATTACAAGACTGTCAGCTTGAACGACTGCTCGGCGTCACCGGGTCATCAGTAGCTCGGCACAGCTCGTCTCACGCACCGCTCATGGCTAGCTTCCCGAAACGCAATCGGAAACTCCCACAAATCACAAAAAGACCTTTAAAAGTCATAACAAAGAAGAAGAACGATTACATGAAGGTTCTGTGGTCGCAGCATGTTAAAAACAAAAAAGCAAAAACTGCCCATCAGGTTGATCAGGAGAGCTTCAGCCACGGCGCCACGGCCCAGCGGCGCCACGGCGTTGACGACGCTCTCATCCTGGAGCTGCTTGTTATTTTTAAGTTATTACAACACGTGAACTGACACTGAGTCTATTACTGCACATTTACAGTCACATCTGGAAGGAAATTTAAAACAAAAACCTTCTGTTAAAGCCTCTCTATGTAGTAATACCACACCTGACCACATGGGGGAGAACAGTTAGCAGCTCAGCCCTACCGAGTGGAGACGGTCCGGCTGGGCTCGTAATGCCACTTCGTCCCAGGTCCCAGTCCGTAGCTTGTTTTGGAAGCTGACGCGTAAACTTTCTTGGGAAATGTCCCCGTGTGGTCAGAAGTGGTATTACCACATCAAGTGGCTTTGAATGACTTGGGCTCGTTCAGAACCACTTATTACTGTTTTGCTTTTAAAAACTGAATCTAAGAGCGGAATGTTAACAAGGCTTATCTAACCGCTGTAACTGTTAAAACATTAAAGAGCTGGAAGGAACCGCCATCCAACGCGGGGCGAACTGGAGACGATCCCAGACCGCCTCCCTGTGGAAAGTCTAACCTGCTCCCGTCTGCAGGTGGATCTGCATCCAGGATTCACGGCCGGCGGCAGAACGACGGCTTCACCGACTACACGGGAAGCAGGTGAAAGGCGGCACCCGGGTCCTCAGGTGAGCTGCTCAGAGTCTTTCGTCTCTGGAGGAGGGACTTTCGGAGCGTCCGTCTCTCATGTTTGCTGAAGACTTCTTCTGCTTCTGCTTGGACTTCCTCAACATCCGAACCTGCAGAGAATAAACAGCAAGCGTCAATAATCAAATACAACAGTTAAACCACATTTTTTCATGATCTATTTCTATAAATTGATGCCAAAAGGAAAAAAAAAGCAAGTGTGCAACGCGGAGCACCGATGACTCCGCGGCTCGCGGCGCCACCTTCAGCACCAGCTCAAACCAGCTCAGCGTCAACAGCGTTAGTGCTACAGTTACATGGAGACGCGGTTCCTCCAAACACGGTTCTGGACATGAGGACCAGACCTCTCCACGATGGTCTCATGCGTCCCATGCGCTCAGATCTGAGCGTGAGATTTTGTTTTGTTCTGGTTTCAGTTTTACTAAGTTAATAATGGCACAGGCAGGAAACAGCTGACTCCAAAGGTACAGGTGCCCTGAAGGACTAACGGACTCTACCTTGGGCCCAGCTGCAGAGATGATGATGTGTCCTGGCGGTTGGATCCACGGCTCTCCGTCCACCTGGACAGGTATGGGTTTACTGACCGTCAGTCTGATGTAGTTTCCTTGAGCGATCCGAATGCCGGACCGCAGGCCACTCTGCACCTGACCCTGCACACACGCGCACACACACACACACGCACACACGCACACACACACACGCATGCACACACACACATGCACGCACGCACACACACACACACACACACACACACGCATGCACACACACACGCACACACACGCACACACACACACACACACACACGCACGCAAGCACGCACACACACACGCACACACACACACGCACACTCGTCAGACCAGCTGTGTGTTGTCATGGTATACATTAAAACATTTGAATAAAGCTGATCTTACCATGTGTACCACCCCGGTGACTCCCACCACCTCCAAAAGACCATCATCAATGCGTGGTTTTACATAGCGACCGTCCACCTCGGAACCCCACAAGTCAGCACCAGAACCCCAACTACACACACACACACACACACACACACACAAAATAACATTAGTACAATGTGCGTCAGCGACCGTTGAGAGCAGTTCCGGGTTGCTGTAGAAGGGTTTGGGGGTGGAGCTTAGTAAAAGCCTGAAGCAGTTATCGTCCTCCTGGTTCAGGGACAGCAGCTGGACTGAGTGGAGATCATCAGCATCTACCTCTGGCAGCAGCTCCTTTCTCTAGTTGAGTCACCTGAGACCATCCAGGACCCATCCAGGCTGAATAACCAGAACCCCAGCACACCTACTTGGCTGTGTGTATGTGTGTGTATATGTGTGTGTATGTGTGTGTATATGTGTGTGTGTGTATGTATGTGTGTGTGTGTATGTGTGCGTGTGTGTATGTGTACGTGTGTGCGCGTGTGTGTATGTGTGTGTGTGTGTGTACGTGTGTGTGTGTGTGTGTGTACGTGTGCGTATACGTGTGTGTATGTGTGTATATGTGTGTGTGCGTGTGTGTACGTGTGCGTGTGTGTATGTGTGTCTGTGTACGTGTGTGTGTGTGTACGTGTGTGTGTGTGCGTGTGTGTCTGTATGTGTGTGTGTGTGTATGTGTGCGTGTGTGTACGTGTGTGTGTATGTGTGTGCGTGTGTGTATGTGTGTGCGTGTGTGTGTACGTGTGTGTGTGTATGTGTGTGTGTGTGTATGTGTGTGCGTGTGAGTATGTGTGTGCGTGTGTTTGTGTGTGTGTGTGTATGTGTGTGCGTGTGAGTATGTGTGTGCGTGTGAGTATGTGTGTGCGTGTGTGTGTGTTTGTGTGTTACCTGGGGATGTTGAGGAAGATCAGCCCCTCTATGTTGGGCAGTGGGACGTTCTGAGAGTCCACCTGCAGCTGCAGCTCCTTGTGAAGACTCCGGCTGTGGCTGATCTTCTGGAGGCCGACCTTCACATACACACCTTTGTTATGGAACCTGTGGATGGCAGAAAGAAAAGGGGCTGATGGGAAATGTGGCATGTACTACAGAACCGTTCCTCATACATTAGTTACGGTGGCCAGCGTGTCATATCGTAATTGGCCACCAGATGTCGACATGGAAGCATTTCTGCCTGTAATACTCTAATTTAAAAACAACCTTTAAATTATGACTAAGTGTTTCACTTTTGTGACCTTGTATTTCTTTTCCACCTTTGCTTGCATAAAGATATATTCAAAATATCCTCTGGTGGTCCTGGGTCTTAGTATAAAGGAAACTGAAAGTCAGGTGAAAGAAAACCTGTTGGTTTGCTGGTTTGGAACCGTGTCCCCTGGACACATGAGACCAAAGTGAAGATGTTTGCTCTTCATGTCCAGAAGCTTGTTTGAAGAAAACTAAACAGCATTTCAGCAGAAACCCCTCAGACCCTCTGACAAGCACGGTGGTCTGGGTTCGTTCTGCAGCTACAGGACCTGGACAGTGTTCCAGAAAACCTCCATTAATGGCAACGTTCTTAAAAAGAATGGACCACAATTCCTCCACAACCATGTGTCAGACCAGTTTTTGCTGTTGAAGGTGGGTCTAAAAGTTAATAAATCGAGGGATATTTTGTATTGCTCAGGAATTTCTGTTTGGCTTCATTTTCCTTCAATAAATAATGTGATGGTGAGAAACGTTATAGGAGAAACTGCCAAGTCACATAAAACCACTGGATTTGTTGTAACCTGATGTTAAGGACATATTCAGAAAATATTTAAAGTAATAAAAATGCCATCAGTACCAGGAATCCTCAACCCCCTCAGGCACTGAGATTCTGCAAAATGAAGTCCTACATTCTCCGCCTATACTGAACGCTCAGTTTAAGGACCAAACTGAGGTGCAGCAGGTTACCTGCTGGTAAACTTGTCCGGTTCGTCCTCTCGGGCCAGGTGGAAGTCGAGGCTGAGCTCCGCATCAATGCCGAGACCAAAGTAGTTGTTCATCTGGACAATCTGAAAGGACGAAAGAACAAACATCTTTCCGTCCGGTTACCCTGATCCAGTGGTTCACGTTCAATACAAAACCATCTACAGCCCCAAATGAGGAAAAGTTGGGACAATACTGAAAACAATCCACTGGTTCTTACGTTTAAAAAGCAGTATCTGTGAAAGGCAGACTGACAAAGCAAAGATGGACAGAGGATCTCCATTTCATCAACAAAGATATATGAGAATCATTATTCATTTAAATGATTAAAAAAAACTCATTTGAAAATAGTTTAAGTTTAAGATATTTTTCCTTCAAACATATACAGAGGAGAAATCTTTGGACTTAGAAGAATCTGGGATGGACCACCGGCATGGAAACATGGATGGTACTGACTGAGGAGTACCACAAGGCTCTGTACAAGGACCTCTGCCTCTTTAATTCTACATTCTGCCACTTAGTGTCATCCGTTTCTGATTAAAACAAATCTCAGTTTATATGCAGATGACACCCTGATTTATGTTCTCAATCAGTCATAACCTGGATAAATTTGACTTTATCTGCGTAAACCACAGGTTTCCCTGCCATGCAGCAGACCTTTGGTGGCTCCAGGAAGCCATTGTTCTTGCCGTCTTCTGCTATCTCCTGAGCGTCCAGCAGGATGGTCCAGCGGTCCATCAGAACCTCATCGGCCTCGTCCACAGATACCAGGATGTGGTGGGGGTCCTCCCCGCTGTAACCGGCACCCCAGCGCAGGATCCGGGCCAAGTCATTACCTGTTGGAAGAATCCAACAGACGATGAGGAAGATGATGATGACGTATGGAGAAACATTTTTATCCTACAGAGCTGCTCTCACCAGTTCCCAGGGGTACAATGCCGATGGGCGGCTCTCGGCAGACCAGTTTGTGCCTCACAGCCTCCAGTACTCCCAGCACCCAGCCGACAGTCCCGTCACCTCCACAGACCAGCACCCGGAACCGAGGGACCTCCCTAAACGTGTGGAGGCTGCAGAAGAAGATGAAGAGTCATGTAAAGGGTACAAATTCAGCTTCTCATTTGCAAAAATGTTGACCACCACTCTAAGAATCAAACTGTTTGAAAACTGTCTTTATAAAAAAAAAAAACTTGGATCATCTACTCGTTATGTTCTCCTTCACATCTCCATTCCAGATGTTTAAACTCCCGATCAGAACTTCGTATCACCAGAATTGCAGACAGCTCCCCCTAGTGAGCGATTCATTTCAAAGTGTTGCCAGGTTTCTCCAGATGTTCTCCAGCTTCTGTAGACCCTACAGATACTTCACATCTTCCAGGTCCACTAACAGATTCACTCCAACTGCAGTCAAATACGCCTCATAAACAGTTTCTACTCGCTTTAACGTTATTTTATCTGACACCTTTATTTTGTGCTTTGTGTCGCCTCTCACATTTCACATATATGCATCAAACAGATGCATGTACAAGTCAGAAGAAACTCTTAATTTAGGCCTCATAGATGTGAAATGTTTGAAGATGATGCAACTTTACTGCTTGTTCTTCACCAAAAATGTCCATAAACAGATGCAGGTGCAGGGTTAAGATGAAGAAGTGATAAAGTAAGTTCCTTTATAGAAAAGAACCCGCTTCTCAGAGTTAAATCTAGGGGGAATGTGGTCTCAAACAGGATGTTTGTGTGTTTCCTAGATGAACCCTGTCAGTTGTGTTGAAGTTCCTCACCCAGCCAGCGGTCCTCCGTTACAAATGTCAAAGACCTGGTGTGGGTTTAGGATCTTCCGGAAGCTGTAGAGGAGCTCCCTGCCCTTCAGACCGCCGCTCTTCGGGTTGACGAACACCAGCAGAGGACAGACGTCGGCTCCCAGCTTGTTGTGCTGAAGGAAAAGAGGTTCTGTTTGAACAACAGCTCACAGGACCCAAGTTGGCCCAGTTTTTAGTGCACTTGAAGACCTGAAGCCAGGTCTAGAAGACCTGAAACCAGGTCTACAAGACCTAAAGCCAGGACTAGAAGACCTAAAGCCTGGACTAGAAGACCCAAAGCCTGGACTAGAAGACCTGAAGCCAGGACTGGAAGACCTGAAGCTAGGTCTAGAGGAACTGAATCCAGGTCTAGAAAACCTGAAACCAGGTCTAGAAGACCTAAAGCCAGGACTAGAAGACCCAAAGCCTGGACTAGAAGACCCAAAGCCAGGACTAGAAGACCTAAAAGCCTGGACTAGAAGACCCAAAGCCTGGACTAGAAGACCCAAAGCCAGGACTGGAAGACCTGAAGCTAGGTCTACAAGACCTGAAACCAGGTCTAGAAGACCTGAAGACAGGACTAGAAGACCTAAAGCCAGGACTAGAAGACCTGAAACCAGGTCTAGAAAACCTGAAACCAGGTCTAGAAGACCTAAAAGCCTGGACTAGAAGACCCAAAGCCTGGACTAGAAGACCCAAAGCCAGGACTGGAAGACCTGAAGCTAGGTCTACAAGACCTGAAACCAGGTCTAGAAGACCTGAAGACAGGACTAGAAGACCTAAAGCCAGGACTAGAAGACCCAAAGCCTGGACTAGAAGACCCAAAGCCTGGACTAGAAGACCCAAAGCCTGGACTAGAAGACCTGAAGCTAGGTCTACAAGACCTGAAACCAGGTCTAGAAGACCTGAAGACAGGACTAGAAGACCTAAAGCCAGGACTAGAAGACCTAAAGCCAGGACTAGAAGACCCAGAGCCAGGACTAGAAGACCTAAAAGCCTGGACTAGAAGACCCAAAGCCTGGACTAGAGGACCCAAAGCCTGGACTAGAGGACCCAAAGCCTGGACTGGAGGACCCAAAGCCTGGACTAGAAGACCTAAAGCCAGGACTACAAGACCTGAAACCAGGTCTAGAAGACCTGAATCCAGGACTGGAAGACCCAAAGCCTGGACTAAAAGACCCAAAGCCTGGACTAGAAGACCCAACGCCTGGACTAGAAGACCTAAAGCCAGGACTACAAGACCTGAAGCCAGGACTACAAGACCTGAAGCCAGGACTAGAAGATCTGAAGCCAGGAGTACAAGACCTGAAGCCAGGAGTACAAGACCTGAAGCCAGGAGTACAAGACCCAAAGCCAGGACTAGAAGACCTGAAAGCAGGACTAGAAGACCCAAAGCCAGGACTAGAAGACCTGAATCCAGGACTACAGGAGCTCTAGTCACTGCTGTGGCTTGTTGCGGGGTGGTCTGGAAGGGTCCGAGGATGAAGGTCAGCTGAGAGGAGGCAGTTCCAGAGCTCCTCCAGTGTGGACTGACTGAAGGAGCTGGATGCCATGTTGCTTCATTTCAGTCCTGAACTGTTGGCTTTTGGGGTTTGACTGTGGACCAGACTCTCTTCTCTAGCATAGGAACCCTGGAGATGCTTCAACACTGCCGCACAGACCTTACCAGGGTACGGTTTATGACATTTAGGAGGATTCTATATAAATCTGTGAATCTGCTCCAGCTGGACTTCTGAGAGACCCCCTGAAGCCTTCAGGAGCTGTTCTGAGCAGATGTTGGCTCTTTTAAAGGGTCAACGGGCTCCAAACTTGCTTAAACAGGTGTTTCGTTACCTCGATGACCGGTATGACCAGTGAGGTGAGCATCTTGTTGTTGATGGAAGTGTCTTTGGCCAACATGTAGATCCTCTCAGCTTCAGCGAAACAGGATATCTGCAGCGCCACCGCACCTGAGCACAAAAATAAACTCCGTTTATGTCCGTCATGATGTCATGACTATAGTCGGAATAAGTCCGGAATAATCTGAGAGCCTCTGATGGTTTCGAAGTTCCACCAACCAAGAAGGGTTTGGTCCACGTTTGTTGTTATTATTATGATTTATCAGACACAAGTAAACAATAGAACAGTTTAAAAGACGAAAACACAAAAAAAATCATCTCCAGAGAAGCTGGACTTCCAAAAACAAAACAAAAAAAAACTAGGTGCTCAGCAGAGCATTTGGCCTTTAAAAACAGGCCCGCTGGGTGGTTTCCATGACAACAGGCCCGCTGGGTGGTTTCCATGACAACAGCCTCACCTTGACTGCCATAGATCTGACTGAAGGTGACCAGGTGACCTGCAGAGGTACACAGAGCAGATGAGGATGGACAGGAGTTAGATGACAAATGAGATAAAACAGCAACTGTATGTGGGTGTGTGGGTGTGGTCTCTTGATTGACAGCCAGCACAGCCAATGGCCAGCGGCCATCCCTTTAGCTACGCGACTTCTGATCTGTGGATAAAGACCGACCAGAGCAGATGTTCACATTCTGAGGAGAAACCGCCGTGACTGCTGCTGGGCTGGTCTGGAAGCAGGAAATAGGAGCAGCAGCTCCACAGTTCCTCTGCCGCGCTTCGGTCGAAGACCTTGGTAATCTCTCCGCTGATCATTCCGCTCTGGCAGCACTGGCTTCACGTGTCATTGACCGGTGGTCTGGTCAGTCAACACGGACGGGATCTGAACCGCTCTGAGGTGAATGCTGCCTGACAGAAGGACCCAGAGGCTTCAAGACGTAGAAGCTGGTGACCTGGAAACAGTCCAGCTGGTGTCCCTGGTTAGTCCCGGTCAGCAGCTTTCAACCGGGGATGAGGACAGCTGCTTCAGGCTGCTTTGCTAAGCTCCACCCATAAACCCTCCCAGACAACCCAGAACCAGTCCGCGTTCTTAGTTCAGTAAGTTGGTTCATAACATAGAGAAGTTTTAAAGTCCACACGATGCCGTAGAAGCACCCTGGTGGGTTGCTGACAGGTTCCAGGTGCCTACAGAGCAGAGTGGACACTGTCTCCTACCGCGCTCCTGCTTTCCTCTTAGTATCTGACAGGATGGAACATTTCATGAATTAAGACAAAAACAAACGCTGAGCTTGTTGGTCCTTTAGCGTCTGCATTTGTTCTGAAGATCTGTCCTGAGCGTAGGTTCCACAGAAACGTCCAGAATGCCCAACAGACCCCAGCAGATGGGGGTCATTGTCTTGAAAGAGCCATCACCTCACAAAGTCCAAGAAGCTCTGCTGACCTTTCACTCTTCTGAGTCCCCGATCCTTTAGACCCTTCAGTCACCTTTGTGTCCTGCTGAGACTAAGAGCCGAGCCAGTAGGCTGAGTTCCCTCCGTTTCCTGAGCCCCTTGGTCCCAAAGTCCCGACTCCCTCGCTTTAGTGTTCTGAGCTCCCTAGGACCCTTGAGTGTTTTGAACCCCTAGAGTCCCCAGGTCCTCTCACTGCCTCAGTGTCCCGAGCCTCTTGAACCTGAGTTCTAGTTCTGCGTTGCAGCTACGCAGCAGCCCGACATGCACCTCTTCCAGTGCAACTACCCGTCGTGTCCCCGGGAACTGCAGGACTGGTGCCTTAGCGCCTTCAATCCCTGGAGACTCTGCACTGATTCCGAGTTCCCAGAGTTCTATTCTACATTTTCAGCTTCTACGAACGTCATCATTCTGCATCTGTCTGATTTTGATTTTAGTTTTGTTGGTGAACGTCTTTTCACATGGAAACAAACTGTGAACAGAGGGAGGTCTGAATGCCTCGTAGGCTGGACAAGACTCACACTTGACGGCCAGTTGCTCCTGGATCAGCTGGATGTACTCCTCTTTGGTCAGCAGGGGGAGCAGTCCTCCAATCAGCAGGTTCACCTGCACCGTTCGGTTCCTGTTCTCCACCACGTAGAACCGCGTCTGGTTCATCTGCCGCAGTGACAGCTGCCAAACAACACGCAGAGACACAACTTCATGACTACGACAAGAATCAATGCTGTTTCTATCCAGCTGAACGGATTTAAAATGATTTTTATAAAGTGCTCCATCATCTCAGGAATCAACATCCTTTAGCCACGCGTCTCCGTCTGATACAGCCCATCATTTCCAGTCACAAACCACAACCAACCACTCAGTAGTTTTTAAAATCTGAATGTGTGTAACAATCCTGAAGACAACCTTCTCAGCCTGAGGCTTCCTGGACTTTTAGAACACATTACTCCAGCAAGCAGGAACCTTTTCTGGTCCGGTTTCTTTTCAACAAAGACCAACTGCCTCTAAAGGCTCCAGTTTCCTCACAAATCTTATTCCAGCAGATATAAAATAAACACGATCCCTCTCAAAGCTGAGGGCAGCAACGCCTCAGAGCGCTGGTCATGTGCACCGTCACTGCATTGGTCCTCTCACCTTCCTGATTTCCTGCAGTTTCTCCAGAATGTTCTCCAGAGGGCTCAGCGTCAGTCTTTGAACTGCAGGACAGAAACCACAGACACCTGAGAGACCAGCGAGGACCTGCTTCATCATACAGCTTGTTGGTACATTGCGGTCTGCTCACCTTGCTTACTGCTCATGTAGACCTCCTGGAGACTGAAGTTTGACGGATCTTCACTCTGAAACACATCAGCATCTTCATCAGCAGGAGCCTGTTATGAGTCGAATACTCATCAGAGCTGAAGACCTTCAACAGTGTCTCACCACAATCAAGATTTACTAAATCAAGCCTGCAGACGTATCGGCGTACAGACATCCTGGCAGGAACTAACGCAGCCCAACCACACATGATCCCAGAACAGGCAAATGCAGAACAAGGACTAGTGACCGGAGGATCCAGCTGCTGCACGTGGTAGAACCCGATGAGTCGCAGAGTCCCTCAAGTCCATGAAGTCACCTCAGTATTCTGAACTTCCTAATAAGTCGTCATTTTATTCTACGCTACAAAGACACCTGACGTTAACCTCGTCCAGAGGGGACATCTCTGGACTCAGAGGCATCTGGGATAGACCATCACCATGGAAACATGGTTTCTAACTGAGGAGTACCGCAAGGCTCTGCATGAGGACCTCTTCTTTAGTTCTACGTGAAAACACTCTGCATCATCTGGTGTTAATTAATACAAATGTTAATTCATATACAGGCTGCACTCAAATTTATGTTCCCAGTCCTTATTCCAGATTGTTTTAGGAAGAAATGGGTGCTTCGGACAAAAAAGAATAATGAGCATTAACACTTTCTGAGAGAGATTCAGTGAAGATAATAGATTTTGGTCTGAGATGCAAATCGAATTTTAAAATGTCACTTCTTATTGTCAGCGGCCAACAGAGCATGAAAGCCAACAATTTCACCGACTTCCTAAGATTGTCCAGACTGCAGGAGCTGCTGCCCACCTGTCTGTCCAGCCGAGCGAGGACCTCGCTGAGGACCGATGCTGCAGTGCTCTTGTCAGAGACGGAGACAGAAACCCAAGATGAGCCACACCTGAGACACACAAACAGGAAGCAACACAAGCAAGATGTCCATTTAAGGGAATCACAGTAACGGACGCTCAAGGACATTCGAATAATAAGTAAATTCAGTTTTCAGTGAGTCAACCTCCTTATACATAAACATTTCCAAGCAGCACAGATGCAACATATACGGAGACACCGGAGCTCAGGCTTTCACGCTGGTGAAAATAAGTTAACATTAAAAACAACATGAGTTGAAATGAAGTAAAATAATGACAGACCAACACAGAGCAGTAAGCACACTTTAGAAGACACATACATAAAAACCCAGGTAGTCCTGAGCTGGCGTCTCACCTGGCCCAGCCGGGGTACACCTTGATGACGTCGGCGTCCTGCGTTTTGGCCGTCAGGATCCAGGCGTCGCCGCCGTCCTTCAGGGGACTCCTGTTGTCTGGACCGCTGCCGTTGCGGTTGAGGATGTCGTCATTGTGGAGACGCTGCAGGCCGCCAACCTCATGCAGCTTGAAGTTCTGCGGGTCGTCAGGCAGGTAGAAGGCCCTCAGCGCCGCCTCCTGCAGGACAGTACAGGCACTGCACTGAGAGGTGGCGTCTGGATAAATGTGGAACTGCTTGAACCCTGCAAGAAACACTTCCACTAAAGACTATTTTAAAGTATATCTTCCTTTTAACAAAAACCTATTCTACCTTGACTGACTTTTCAAAGTCGTCAAACTGTCTGTCAACCAGCTGTCAATGTAAGATGTTCCCATGTGGGGTTGGCCACGCCCCCCTAGGTGAGAGTCTGCAGCAGCATATCAGCGTATCAGTATCAACATATCTGCAGTACGTCAGGCCACGATGCTACACCGGCTCTGACCCTGGCGGCTGCCGCCCGCTGCAGCCCTGCCAGCCCGCTCGCCTTGACCACAATCACTGCACAGTAATATTAATTAATAATAACGATCATAAAAATTACAATGATAATGAAGAATCACAAAGTCTGCTTGAACTGAGCACCTGTGCACAGCTGGGAGGAAGTGACGGGAGCGGTGTGCGTGTATGTGTGTGTATGTGTGTGTATGTGTGTGTATGTGCGTGTATGTGCGTGTATGTGTGTGTATGTGTGTGTATGTGCGTGCATGTGTGTGTATGTGTGTGTATGTGTGTGTATGTGTGTGTATGTGTGTGTATGTGCGTGTATGTGCGTGTATGTGCGTGTATGTGCGTGTATGTGTGTGTATGTGTGTGTATGTGTGTGTATGTGTGTGTATGTGTGTGTATGTGTGTGTATGTGTGTGTATGTGTGTGTATGTGTGTGTATGTGTGTGCATGTGCGTGTATGTGCGTGTATGTGCGTGCATGTGCGTGCATGTGCGTGCATGTGTGTGCATGTGTGTGTATGTGTGTGTATGTGCGTGTATGTGCGTGTATGTGTGTGCATGTGCGTGTATGTGTGTGTATGTGTGTGTATGTGTGTGCATTGTATTGTCAGGAAGGTAACGTGGATCTCACCACCACTTCTTCGTTCCTCGTGGATCTACACACGGACACCAGTCGGAAGACACCACGTTTGAGCGCGTCGTCGCCATCAAACACCTTCAGAAACTGTTTTCCTGCGATCAGAAATAAACCAACGAGTGAAAGGCGAAAACCGCGCTGCACTGGTCCGTCCGGACTGACGGGGAGACCCAGACGGGTTCAGCGGCCTCTACTGGTCAGCTGCTGCTCTTATCAGAATGTGGAAAGTTCTTTCCACTGCGATTTGTTCTGACAAAAGACTGATGATTGATGGAACAAATTTATAGCTGCGGCTGACACAAACCATGTTTCAGCAAAGTTCTGGAAGCTTCCACACGGTCCCAGAACAACCCAGATGAAAACATTCAACTACAAAGCACTAAACCCGTTTCAAAAGCAGCCAGCTCATGAAAAAAAAACATACTTTAAACTAACTCAGCAAAGATTCATCACATCCATTACTGGAACGTAGACAAGTTGGAATAAATCCAAAATTCACAAGTTAATTTCCTGTGGAAAGTTTGGTTCCGTAAGTCAATAATTCCTAGAATTTAATTAAACCTGTGACACCAAAGTTTAACGAATAAAGAGAGACAAATGCAAAAAATCATCTACCGAGCACCTGAATCGGATATAAAACATTCTTATGTTTAAACCTTTTCAACTCACGTCCGTCTGTCTTTCTGCTTTTAAACTCTTTTTATGTAAAGCACTTTGATTTGTCTTCTGCATGACACGAGTTGTACGAATAAACCTGCCTGGCAGGTTAACGAACACGTTATACGAAACTTAAGTTTTGACAATGCAGAATAGCTAATTGTAAGGCAGCCGCCTGAAAGGTCAAGTTACATCTAGTTACATCTAGTTACATCTAGTTACATTAAGTAACATCTAGTTATATCAAGTTACATTAAGGTACATCTAGTTACACCAAGTTACATCTAGTTACACCAAGTTACATTAAGTTACATCTAGTTACATCTAGTTACATCAAGTTACATCTAGTTACACCAAGTTACATCTAGTTACACCAAGTTACATCTAGTTACACCAAGTTACATTAAGTTACATCTAGTTGCATCTAGTTACATTAAGTTACATCTAGTTGCTTCTAGTTAAACCAAGTTACATTAAGGTACATCTAGTTACATCTAGTTGCATCTAGTTACATCTAGTTGCATCAAGGTACATCTAGTTACATCTAGTTATATTAAGTAACATCTAGTTACATCTAGTTACATTAAGTAACATCTAGTTATATCAAGTTACATTAAGGTACATCTAGTTACACCAAGTTACATCTAGTTACACCAAGTTACATTAAGTTACATCTAGTTACATCAAGTTACATCTAGTAACATCTAGTTACACCAAGTTACATCTAGTTACACCAAGTTACATTAAGTTACATCTAGTTGCATCTAGTTACATCTAGTTACATCTAGTTACATCTAGTTGCATCAAGTTACATCTAGTTACATCTAGTTACATCAAGTTATATCTAGTTGCATCACGTTACATCTAGTTACATCACGTTACGTTAAATTACATCAAGTTACATCTAGTTACATTAAGTTAAATCTAGTTACATCAAGTTACATCTAGTTACGTTAATTTAAATCTAGTTACATCTAGTTACATTAAATTACATCAAGTTACATCTAGTTACATCAAGTTACATTAATTTAAATCTAGTTACATCAAGTGACATCTAGTTACATCACGTTACGTTAAATTACATCAAGTTACATCTAGTTACATTAAATTACATCAAGTTACATCTAGTTACATTAAGTTGCATCTAGTTACATCAAGTTACATTAATTTAAATCTAGTTACATCAAGTGACATCTACTTACATCACGTTACGTTAAATTACATTAATTTACATCTAGTTACATTAATTTACATCTAGTTACATTAAGTTGCATCTAGTTACATCAAGTTACATTCATTTACATCTAGTTACATTAATTTACATCTAGTTACATTAATTTAAATCTAGTTACATTAAGTTGCATCTAGTTACATCAAGTTACATTAATTTACATCTAGTTACATTAATTTAAATCTAGTTACATCAAGTTACATCAAGTTAAATCTAGTTACATCAAGTTACATCTAGTTACATTAATTTAAATCTAGTTACATCTAGTTACATTAAATTGCATCTAGTTACATTAAGTTGCATGTAGTTACATCAAGTTACATTCATTTACATCTAGTTACATTAATTTACATCTAGTTACATTAATTTACATATAGTTACATTAAGTTGCATCTAGTTACATCAAGTTACATTAATTTACATCTAGTTACATTAATTTAAATCTAGTTACATCAAGTTACATCTAGTTACATTCATTTACATCTAGTTACATTAATTTACATCTAGTTACATTAAGTTGCATCTAGTTACATCAAGTTACATCTAGTTGCATCAAGTTACATTAATTTACATCTAGTTACATTAATTTACATCTAGTTACATTAAGTTGCATCTAGTTACATCACGTTACATTAATTTACATCAAGTTGCATCTAGTTACATCAAGTTAAATCTAGTTACATCAAGTTGCATCTAGTTACATCAAGTTAAATCTAGTTACATCAAGTTGCATCTAGTTACATTAAGTTACATCAAGTTACATTCATTTAAATCTAGTTACATCTAGTTACATCTAGTTACATCAAGTTACATCTAGTTGCATCAAGTTACATCTAGATACATCTAGTTACATCAAGTTACATCCAGTTACATCAAGTTACATCACTTTACGTTAAATTACATCAAGTTACATCTAGTTACATTAATTTAAATCTAGTTACATCTAGTTACATTAATTTAAATCTAGTTACATCTAGTTACATTAAGTTGCATCTAGTTACATCAAGTTACATCTAGTTGCATCAAGTTACATTAATTTACATCTAGTTACATTAAGTTGCATCTAGTTACATCAAGTTACATTAATTTACATCTAGTTACATTAATTTACATCTAGTTACATTAATTTAAATCTAGTTACATTAATTTAAATCTAGTTAAATCTAGTTACATCAAGTTACATCTAGTTACATCAAGTTAAATCTAGTTACATCAAGTTGCATCTAGTTACATTAAGTTGCATCTAGTTACATCAAGTTACATTAATTTACATCTAGTTACATTAATTTAAATCTAGTTACATTAATTTAAATCTAGTTACATCTAGTTACATCAAGTTACATCTAGTTACATTCATTTACATCTAGTTACATTAATTTACATCTAGTTACATTAAGTTGCATCTAGTTACATCAAGTTACATCTAGTTGCATCAAGTTACATTAATTTACATCTAGTTACATTAATTTACATCTAGTTACATTAAGTTGCATCTAGTTACATCACGTTACATTAATTTACATCTAGTTACATTAATTTACATCTAGTTACATTAATTTAAATCTAGTTACATCTAGTTACATCAAGTTGCATCTAGTTACATCAAGTTAAATCTAGTTACATCAAGTTGCATCTAGTTACATTAAGTTACATCAAGTTACATTAATTTAAATCTAGTTACATCTAGTTACATCAAGTTACATCAAGTTACATTAATTTAAATCTAGTTACATCTAGTTACATCAAGTTACATCCAGTTACATCACTTTACGTTAAATTACATCAAGTTACATCTAGTTACATTAATTTAAATCTAGTTACATCTAGTTACATTAAGTTGCATCTAGTTACATCAAGTGACATCTAGTTGCATCTAGTTGCATTACATTACGTTAAATTACATCAAGTTACATCTAGTTACATTAATTTAAATCTAGTTACATCAAGTTACATCTAGTTACATTAATTTAAATCTAGTTACATCTAGTTACATTAAATTGCATACGGGTCATCAGTCCAGGGCGGCGGCGCGTGGACTCACCTGACTCGGGAGTCGATGGTGGACCATCTTTAGACGTGGCAGCAGACGAATCGACGTCATCCGAGTTATCTGATGGACACATGGAGGAAAGGCGAGTTTATCTCCCGGATCAGAAACTGAGACGCCAGAATTTCCAGTGAAGCTCCACGTCTTCTCTCACTGAAATCAATTTAGATTTTTTTTCCATCTGAAACTTGTAGTCTGGGTGTTTTTGTTATTAATTTTTCTTCACTTTGGTTCTTTTAGCTGCCACGCTGGTCGTTTCTGAGACTCCACCGTCCAGAAGACCTCAGAGCTCCCTCCAGTCATCGGAACCCAGAAGACACCAGTGAGATGGGATTTTAGTGTTTTGTTCCTGTATGATGATTAGAGATTAAAGGCCTTTTGTCTTTCACGCCTCATCGTCAAACCCGTCAAACGGCTCCGTGGAGCACTTTTGGACAGAAGATCATTAGGACCACAGAGAGAAGAAAAATGTTGGGATTTATGTGATTAAAGCAAAAAATTCACACTTCAAAATGACAACTTTTGTCTCAGAACTGGGCTTTTATTCGGAATTCAAGGGTTTAATCGACGTCCGGCAGAGAAACCGACATTTATCAGTTTAGCTGGGTAAAAGCAAACATGTCTGTGACCCGAGCGGCGCTTCATGGACGATATTGTTTTAAAGACTGCAGAGAAACTATTTTACCAACGGTACCAACGTCTTTCACGACCGTATTCTCACCGACTCTCTTCACGTGTTGCGGTTCAGAGTTCTGGGAACTCCCGCTGATGCCATTCGAGGAGCTGCAGCTCGATCAGCAGCGAGGACGCCAACATGTGTGTCAGCGGCGTCTCAGGATGTGGTCTGAGCGTGAGCGTGAGCGTGTGCGTGTGCGTGAGTGTACCCTGCTCGTGGCTGCAGCCGTCGGTGATGCGGTAGCAGTGCATCTTGCTGAAGTTCCTGGAGTGGAGGCGGACGCAGCTGGGAGGCAGCAGCATGCAGCGCAGACGTCCCAGAGCGCACTCTGGTGGCACGCTGAGGTAGCACGCCGCATGACTCTGCAGAGGAGACCATGACATGTCAAAAAAGTATGCGAACCGCTACAAAAGCCCCCCCTGCCCCCATGTTCAGTCGAGATGTCTCCAAAGATGATGCAGAATAGCTGGAGGACCACGAAAGAAGCTGCTGCTCCACAAAGCTTCACTCTCATGGTGAAGCGGGTGGAGGGAGCATCATGGAGTTAGATCGCTGCCTCTGGTGCTGGACCGAGTTCCCAAGTTTACGTAGTGGCCGAGGCTCAATGCAGCTCAGACGGATCTGCACAACGGCTTCAGGAAGAAAAAAAACCCTCTTTCTGGAATGGTCCAGTCGGTCCAGACCTGAACCCCAGAGAGACCAGACATCCTACAGCTGTGCCTGAGCTGAAGCAGTTCTGGACAGAACGATCCAGAGCAGCTCTGATCCAGACAAACTGAAAGATCTAGTTTGAGACCGGAGCTTCAACCAGCTGGAACCTCCAAAGATCCACTTTGCTGTTCTGGGTGTTCCTGGACTGAGACTTGAAAACTGAGCCGTGCAGTAACAGTGACAGGTTTGTCTTGCTGTCAGCGGATTCTCACCGTGATGCCGCACCACTCGCACCTCATTCCTGCCAGGACGTCGGAAGAGCCGCATGAACGCCGACAGACCTCACACCTGGCTGCCGACGTCAGGTTCCCCTCCCTCCAGTGGTGGTGGCACGAGTCCTGAGGAGACACGTTGACAGGACGTCACTGTCAGCAGTTAACATAACGCCGTAACACGCCGACTCAATAACCAGAGCTTAAACATCCGTCTGCCAAGGTCCGGATCCAGACCCGCGGTTCCTCTACCGACCGCCTGGGTCCTGATCTAAACCCGCGGTTCGTCTACTGACCACCTGGGTCCGGATCCAGACCCGCGGTTCCTCTACCGAACGCCTGGGTCCAGATCTAAACCCGCGGTTCCTCTACCGACCGCCTGGGTCCGGATCTAAACTTGCGGTTCCTCTACCGACAGCCTGGGTCCTGATCTAAACCCGCAGTTCCTCTACTGACCGCCCGGGTCCGGATCCAGACCCGCGGTTCCTCTACCGATCGCCTGGGTCCTGATCTAAACCCGCAGTTCCTCTACTGACCGCCCGGGTCCGGATCCAGACCCGCGGTTCCTCTACCGACCGCCTGGGTCCGGATCTAAACTTGCGGTTCCTCTACCGACCGCCTGGGTCCTGATCTAAACCCGCAGTTCCTCTACTGACCGCCCGGGTCCGGATCCAGACCCGCGGTTCCTCTACCGAACGCCTGGGTCCTGATCTAAACCCGCGGTTCCTCTACCGACCGCCTGGGTCCTGATCCAGACCCGACAGTGACTTCCAGGTTAAAAAATTCAGCTTTACAGCAGAAATAAACTTATTTACAGTCTGGCACATTAACACTTGGTCTCCATAGATACGCTTCCATCTATGACAACTGCACGAGAGAATCTTTCCGTTGGGTAAAACTACATTTGTGTATAATAAGGGGTGTGGTTAGTTGACTGGCAGCTGGCACAGCCAATGGTCAACTGTCATCACTTTAGCTACTTAGCGCTGTGATGACTTCTGAACAGAAGTCGTTCACGTTTGACAGAGAATGTTTTACCGTGTTGTTAATACTGCTAACAGACCACGTGACCGGTTTTGGGTTTGTCTGAAAGGTCCGAGGATGGCGCTGAGCTTAGAGCAGACATTCAGGTCCCTCCAGATCTCTGCTCGTCCTGGTTCCAGTACTCCCCAAACTTGGGACTGTCCATGCCACGAATCCCTGTCGGGACCGGTGCGTCCCAGGTGTGAAAGAGGTCTGTACGCTCAGATGTAGCTCTTGGTTTTGTTTTTTCTTTGTATTTTTCTGACTTTGTGGTAAATGTTTTTGTTTCCCGTGTGCTTCTCTAAAACCATTTAACACAAAAACATAAGATTGAAAAATAGTTCTCACTTTCTCTCCTGATTGTTTCCTTCTCTGTAAATCTGCATATAGGTGGAGGTGTACCACAAGGCTCTGCGTTAGGACTTCTGTTTTTTATTTTAAAAGAGGAGCCACTGAAGTTCTCCTCAGAGTCTTTAGTTCTTCCAGAATCGGGAGAGTTTCTGGTAAAAATCCTCTCTTCCGTCGGGATTTTATCACCCACAGAACAGTCCAGCTCTGTGCAGAATCACCAGCGCACGACTGCAATCACAGATAATGATGCTGAGTTTGCAACAGCAGCTGTGCTGGAAACATGAAATATCTCAAAATGATTCATCAAGAGGAGCAAACATGACTTTATGATATCTTAGAAAGGCTCTAAATATTCCAAAAAATGATTTAAAAAAGACATATAAACCTCTGGTAAATGTGTCTTTTTCTCATTTATGAAGATAAATGATTTGGTTGTAAAAGCTTGTGTCAGGAGTTCAAGCAGACTCAGAGCTGTCAGATCAATGACTCATGAGTATTATTGATCTGTTCAGTCCACTGATCACCTGATAACATCAAACCTCCCGGTGAACTGTAGATGAAGATATCTGCTGCCCGTTGGCTGGATGTAGTTCGGTCCGCATTCATTGATCAGTCAGTCATTGATTAGGATGAATACCCTGGAGCTGGAAGCTCCTGCAGAACTGATGATGGCAGTCAGGCAGGAAACCAGTTCAGCAGCAACATGACTGACGGGAAACCAGCAGCTGGAATATACCAGACTGGGTCAGAGTGTGAGGGAGCAGCCCGTCAATACGCGATCCAGGCAGAGTATTGACATTTTTATTTTTTGAGTGTTTTCAGTGTTGAGACGTCCCTCAAGTGGACATCCTTACTCCAAGATCAGACGGAACCAGTATGGATGTTTGGAAGAGGAGGTTCACAAAACTCCATCTGAACAAACCAGCAGACTTCTGGACCAATCCCCTGACAGATGAAACCAACGTGGAGATGTTTGGTCTGAAGGTCCAGAACCACATTTGGAGACTGAGGGTTCCTGCTGCTGGAGGAAACATCTCCTGAGGGTTCCATCTGCTGGAGGAAACATCTGCTGAGGGTTCCTGCTGCTGGAGGAAACATCTGCTGAGGGTTCCTGCTGCTGGAGGAAACATCTGCTGAGGGTTCCTGCTGCTGGAGGAAACATCTGCTGAGGGTTCCATCTGCTGGAGGAAACATCTGCTGAGGGTTCCTGCTGCTGGAGGAAACATCTACTTAGGGTTCCATCTGCTGGAGGAAACATCTACTGAGGGTTCCATCTGCTGGAGGAAACATCTCCTGAGGGTTCCATCTGCTGGAGGAAACATCTGCTGAGGGTTCCTGCTGCTGGAGGAAACATCTGCTGAGGGTTCCATCTGCTGGAGGAAACATCTGCTGAGGGTTCCATCTGCTGGAGGAAACATCTACTGAGGGTTCCATCTGCTGGAGGAAACATCTACTGAGGGTTCCTGCTGCTGGAGGAAAC
The DNA here is from genome assembly GCA_014839995.1 of Xenentodon cancila. NCBI lineage: Eukaryota > Metazoa > Chordata > Actinopteri > Beloniformes > Belonidae > Xenentodon > Xenentodon cancila. The sequence goes on from CM026205.1 coordinate 1,042,501, forward strand.
ATCTGCTGAGGGTTCCTGCTGCTGGAGGAAACATCTGCTGAGGGTTCCATCTGCTGGAGGAAACATCTGCTGAGGGTTCCATCTGCTGGAGGAAACATCCTACTGAGGGTTCCATCTGCTGGAGGAAACATCTACTGAGGGTTCCATCTGCTGGAGGAAACATCTACTGAGGGTTCCATCTGCTGGAGGAAACATCCTACTGAGGGTTCCATCTGCTGGAGGAAACATCTACTGAGGGTTCCATCTGCTGGAGGAAACATCTGCTGAGGGTTCCTGCTGCTGGAGGAAACATCTGCTGAGGGTTCCTGCTGCTGGAGGAAACATCTGCTGAGGGTTCCTGCTGCTGGAGGAAACATCTGCTGAGGGTTCCATCTGCTGGAGGAAACATCTACTGAGGGTTCCATCTGCTGGAGGAAACATCTGCTGAGGGTTCCTGCTGCTGGAGGAAACATCTGCTGAGGGTTCCATCTGCTGGAGGAAACATCTGCTGAGGGTTCCTGCTGCTGGAGGAAACATCTACTGAGGGTTCCTGCTGCTGGAGGAAACATCTGCTGAGGGTTCCTGCTGCTGGAGGAAACATCTACTGAGGGTTCCTGCTGCTGGAGGAAACATCTGCTGAGGGTTCCATCTGCTGGAGGAAACATCTGCTGAGGGTTCCTGCTGCTGGAGGAAACATCTGCTGAGGGTTCCTGCTGCTGGAGGAAACATCTGCTGAGGGTTCCTGCTGCTGGAGGTGGATCTACAAGCTACTGAATCATAGGGGTACTTTGTATTTGCCTCATGCTTTTCTTGTTTTTTATACTTTTTGACTTCATTTTTGTTGAATAAAAAGGTTCAGTCTTCTGCAGCGTCACTCACCTGATCCAGATCCCTGTCCAGGTGACAAACACGACAGTCAGCACAGGTAAAGGGAGCGCAGTCTGCGTGGACGTGAAGCTCACACACTGAAACACACACACACACACACACACACACACACACACACACACACACACACACACACACACACACACACACATTAACAACGCAGAAACCACAGAGCTTCAACTGCAGCTGGAAAAACCTCCAGAAAAGACTTAAATCATATCAAACATTGTTCAGTTCTATTGTATGTAAGAGTTATATAAGTAAAGTGCTTTACAGCGGGAAGGTGGGTTGGCCAGTGCCGGAGGACCTGAGGGTCCACGAGGGTTCACAGGATCAAAGAAAACCAGCAAGATAAGAACGCTTAAGAACATTAGGACTTAAAACCCCCTAAAACAACCTCAAAATAAATCCTGAAAGTCACCATAGTCTTCCTTCCCTCAGGGAGACCACGGTCCGGTCTTCCTTCCCTCAGGGAGACCACGGTCCGGTCTTCCTTCCCTCAGGGAGACCACGGTCCGGTCTTCCTCCCCTTCAGGGAGACCACGGTCTGGTCTTCCTCCCCTACACAGGGAGACCACGGTCTGGTCTTCCTCTCCTACACAGGGAGACCACGGTCCGGTCTTCCTTCCCTCAGGGAGACCACGGTCTGGTCTTCCTCCCCTTCAGGGAGACCACGGTCCGGTCTTCCTCTCCTACACAGGGAGACCACGGTCCGGTCTTCCTTCCCTCAGGGAGACCACGGTCCGGTCTTCCTCCCCTTCAGGGAGACCACGGTCCGGTCTTCCTCTCCTACACAGGGAGACCACGGTCCGGTCTTCCTCTCCTACACAGGGAGATCACGGTCCGGTCTTCCTCCCCTACACAGGGAGACCACGGTCCGGTCTTCCTCCCCTACACAGGGAGACCACGGTCCGGTCTTCCTCCCCTTCAGGGAGACCACGGTCCGGTCTTCCTCCCCTACACAGGGAGACCACGGTCCGGTCTTCCTCCCCTTCAGGGAGACCACGGTCCGGTCTTCCTCCCCTACACAGGGAGACCATGGTCCGGTCTTCCTACACAGGGAGACCACGGTCCGGTCTTCCTCTCCTACACAGGGAGACCATGGTCCGGTCTTCCTCCCCTTCAGGGAGACCACGGTCCGGTCTTCCTCTCCTACACAGGGAGACCACGGTCCGGTCTTCCTCTCCTACACAGGGAGACCACGGTCCGGTCTTCCTCCCCTTCAGGGAGACCACGGTCCGGTCTTCCTCCCCTACACAGGGAGACCACGGTCCGGTCTTCCTCCCCTACACAGGGAGACCATGGTCCGGTCTTCCTCCCCTTCAGGGAGACCACGGTCCGGTCTTCCTCCCCTACACAGGGAGACCACGGTCCGGTCTTCCTCCCCTTCAGGGAGACCACGGTCCGGTCTTCCTCTCCTACACAGGGAGACCACGGTCCGGTCTTCCTCCCCTTCAGGGAGACCACGGTCCGGTCTTCCTCCCCTTCAGGGAGACCACGGTCCGGTCTTCCTCCCCTACACAGGGAGACCACGGTCCGGTCTTCCTCCCCTTCAGGGAGACCACGGTCCGGTCTTCCTCCCCTACACAGGGAGACCACGGTCCGGTCTTCCTCCCCTACACAGGGAGACCATGGTCCGGTGGATTAAAATTAAGCTCAGATCCAAAAATGATGCCCAGGTTCTTGACTTGATTAGATGCCTTTAAAGACAGCACATTTAATTTTGAGAAATGTTTCTCTATCTTGGCCTCAGGAGATCTAAAACTCTTTTTTGTCCTGGTTGAGTTGCATGAATTTTTACAGCATAGCTGTAAAAAATTCACCTAATGACATCCCCAAGTGGAATCATAGATAAAATGAAAGTAATTGGGCCTAAACATGAGTCTTGGGGAACACCACATTTGATTTCATGGATCCCTGAGGAGTAGGAATCCATAGTAGCCAGAAGACTCTGTGAGCTCCAGTCAAAAACAGTTTTTGCCAGGTGCCAGAGCTGATTTAAAGGGTTGGCTGATCTACTGTGTCAAAGGCTGCACTTAGATCCAGTACCACCAGTTGCACCTTCGATCCTTGATGATCTTTATCAAGGCTGTCTCTGTAATGTGGTTCATCCTAAAACCAGAGTTTAAACATTATTTTTGATTTTTTTTTAAACTGAATAAAAAAGGTTTCCCTAAATTTCTTCTTAAAACTGGGAAGGTGGATACTGGTCTGCAGTTATTATAAATGCTCCTCCTCAGAAGAACTTTCACCACAGCTGTTTTAAAGGGAGAAGGAAAAACCTGATAAACAATACTTTAAAAGGGTATTTAGGCACCTTTACGGTTCTTCAGATATCCCAAAATAATTCTGGCTGACAGCTGATATTTGCCTGAGATCTCAAATACAGCTGAAGCCTCCTTGAACCAGAACTTCACCAGCATCTTCTTTTACATGCAGTCCTGATGTCACCTATGGAGTCGGACTGCTGAGATACTGACAGACCTTCACAGCGCAGCGCCGTGCTTCCCTCCGTCTGTTTCCTGCAGACGCAGCAGAAACGCTTCTTCTGTCCAGCGGGACGGAAGCAGTGAGCCACCGGCACCTGCAGGGGGCAGCAAACGTGTTACCGGACATAATAGCAGATCAACAACATGTTAAAGCACATAATAACACGTTAATAACACATTAACATGTTAACAACACTGAGCTGCTCCTGATTGCCTGGGTCAAGTTCAACACATGCCACAGCCGGTGCCACCTCTTGATCATGGTGGATCTTAGTATTGGAGAAATACAACAATTTGTTTTACCGCAACATTATTTTTTAAACAATATTTAAAGAAAAACATTGGCCAATCCAATCTTTCCAAAAGTGGACGTCCTACCTCATTTACTTTAACCTTAACCGCCCCGATCAGGACAAACCAACGCCAAACGGGGATTTCCAAAAGTCTAAATTAACATAAACCAATTATCAGACAAAACAAGAATATAACTGAAAAACAAAATGTAACCGTCCAAAAATATACACTGGACTTTAATTTCTACTTTTGTTATTCCCCAAAATTTACTTTAAGCAAAACTCCCAACGCTACACCCCCTGCACACCATGGACTGCGGCTTCTACCGTCGTTCAGGTGAAGTACCACACCTGCGGGAGCGATCGACCCGAACCCGAGGAGCAGGAACGGCATGAAATAAGCCCAAACGGTCACCAGAAAACGAATGTAAATGAACATGAAACTGTGGGCCCACACCACACAACAGGGACCGATGACTGAATGAATGTCTTGTAATGCGTCACCGTGCGTGCGTACGTGCATGCGCCTGTCCCCCATGTCTCTTTGGCAAATAAACACTAACAAAACAATAACACCATCGTGAAATGGTGGGACGGGGAATATCATCATCTCACACTGTTTTGTCTTAATGTCCAGAACCACGTTTGGAGAAAACCCAACAGCATTTCAGCAGAAACTCCTCAGACCCACCGTCAAGCACGGTGGTGGAGGGATGATGGTTTTTGGCTTGGTTGTTTTTTTTTTATTAAATAGTGGCACCGTCATTTTGACTACTTTTAGCTACTTTATTATAACCGTTCCAGATTGATGCAGCAATACTTTCTTCTCCTAGACCACTGCTGATGTCTTTCCCTCTTGACATTGTGTTAACACACACCTAAATGCAAAACTCAGACATCTGCTTTTTTAGTGGTCTGCACACCTGCTGATGAACAGTTCCTCAAGGACTGATGGGTAGAAGCGCCTGGCTGCTACTGGTAGATCCTATGGACGAACCAAGGGGGTACTTAGGATTGCCCACATACGTTTTCTTTCTTTTTGGCTTCATTATACGTTAAATAAAAAAAATGGTATAGTGAAAAAGAATTATATACGTTGTTCATCTGAGATGCATTTGCCCAAGACTAAGACCCACGATGATCTGAAGCGTTTTACTGTGGTACATGGTCGCATTATGGATGCACCAAGGTTCCTTGTAGTGTCTGCAGAGGTGAGGTTGCCAACTGGACCAACAGAAGTCCTGCAAACCACTTTGTTCAAGACTCACCTGGACCAGAGATGGAGTCATGCAGGAGCAAACCATCTTCAGCGTCTTCAGGCATTTCTCGTGACACATGAAGTTACACACTGAAGAGGAGAGACAGAAGAAGACGGTCAGACACCACTGAGGCCTTCTGGGTAGATGAGAGGCAACGGCAGAGTGGAGAAGCTCCTGGGGACATTAAAGGTCCACCCAGAGGGCACACGAGTGGCGTCTGAGGCTGGTCAGAACCAGAATTGGGCCGGCCTCAGCTGAAGTTATCCTGAGCTCCAGCAGCACCACCCACAACCACCCCTAAGGTGAAGCACAGTGGTGGCAACATCATGGTATGGTTGCAGTAGCTCAGCAACAGCAGCTGTTGTCCCTGAGGGCTAATTTAGTTTACCGAACAACAAACACTGATCACAACAGGCGCAGACGCACCAGGGCCTCCGTCTGCCGGCCCGAGGCCTCGCCACTGTCTATCTGCAGCCCGAAGGAAGCAGCTCCCACTCTCGAAAGCGCGGACGGCATTCCGGTTCCGCTCAGATTGTTAGTGTCGGTCCCGAAACCTGAAACCTGGTGTGGACCAGCAGACAAAGGAAGAGGTGGCAACCGTCCATGAACCCTGTTCAGACGTGCTGTCGACGTTAAAACTTCGGAGCTGGAGACAAACATACAAACGTTGGCGGACTTTTTCACGACCTGCATCAACCGACAGTCGGACACTAAAGTCCCCAGAGGTCCGTGCCGGCTTCGGCCGACTTCAGTTGTTCCTGTGTGGGTAAAACACATTTGGCTTTAAGCTTTTCTTTTTTCTAGCTGCTTTTCCGATGCCAAGTTGAACCTTTAGCAGTGCCGTGGTCCGTTAAACGACGTCCGACTATGCAGCGCTGCTGCGGCTCGTTTTGGCTCCCGTCAGTGGCTCGACTGTGGTTCGGAACGTTTGTTGAGACAGGAAGTCGTTTTCTTTCCGGTTGCCAAGTTCTGCTTTTGGCCTCCAAGAACACGTGTGAAGGAAGATGAAGTTAGATGTTCACACGTTTCCCAGAAAGCTCAACAATGACTTTGTGCGTCATTTTTTCAGTGTTTAATCATCTAAATGCTGTACGTGAGGCTCTGAGCGGTTCCACCTTAAATGCCTCCTTCAGCGTGACAGCTGGCGTTTCCTCAGGCGGCGGTGAACCTCCAGCTGCTTTCACACGCAGCTCACACCTCTGCTTGAGCAGACCAGGCCGGAGCAGATCAGTCAGGTTTTTCCTGTTCGGGAAGCCGAATGCGTCGCTACGACGCCTGGTGGAGGTTTACTCAGAGCCGGTGACCTGAAAGAGTTCCCACCATCACCACCACGTTCACGCGATGAAGCCTTCAGGCACATTTCTGCCCACAAGAGTTCACAAAACACGAAGGAGTTTGAGACGCACAGACCCCTGACAGCCGAACTTTCACAGTGTTGTCTATGTAAAACATCATAAAACTCATTCTGATGTAGATTTACTGCTGCGTTCCATTTTAGAGCAGCAACAGCTGCCTGTCTACGATCATTGCTGCTGTCCTGATGGTGATCAGTTCATTGATGAGGATCAGTTCATTGATGAGGATCAGTTCATTGATGATGATGATGATGATGATGATGATGATCAGTTCATTGATGAGGATGATGGTGATGATGTCCATCGATGCTGCTATAGATCCTTTAAAAGCAGCACCCTGATGAGAAACTCCTTACTTCTTATATTTTTACACAATCAAGGACTGTAACAGGTGACGTTGACGTCACGTCTTCAGCCTCCCGAACCGCGCTGGCTCTCGCAGCTGATCTTGGACTTATCTCCTGGCTGTGCGGTCTCTTTATCACTGAGCAGTTTTCTGCAGGCTGGTTTGACAAACACAGATGGCATCCTTGATCAGTGTGGTCTGGTTTGCAGGACTCACTCCACCGAAACAACCCTCCTCAGAGTCACTACTGACATCCTGATGCAGTGGTGCAGAACATTGTTCTAGTGGTTGAAATGTGAACCGAGACCCAAGACAAACCTATAGACCGGGACGGCAGTCAGCACCACAGGCTGGTCCGTCCAAACGCCAAACCTCCGGCTTCCAGGTCAGAGTCAACGCAGAGGAAAGAAAAGCAGCATCCACGTTGCCACGAGTCCGTTGAGGAGGCGCGTCACAGGGTCTGATCAAATATTTCCATCGCATTTAAAACTCTTCTAGCATCAAGACATGTTATGCGTTGGCTCTTTTAGTTTTAAGGCAGTGTAATGGGAGCCCGCCTCCTGGTCCCCGTCACCACAGATCAGCTGAAGGTGAGATGGACGCTTGCGTAAGAGCAGCTAGCCATGCTTTGGCTAAATGCAGATGTTTCTTGTGCTTTTGCCACCAAAACAACCCTGAGGCAGCATCACCACCATAGACCGGCTCGGGGAGCTACAGCAGATCATTTCAGGATCCTCCCAGGTGGAATTCTGCTGGTACTTGTGACCGATCCCCTGCGAGTCCAGAAAGCGGTCTTGAACGCAGCAGATGTTGCTGTGATCTCTGAACTTTCTGTATTATTGCTGCCGCCACAGAAGTGGAGATGAGGTTTTCCGGTTTCCCACTAAGCCCACTGACACAACACAGAATCTGGATCTGGACCATATTAACACCAGATGATGCTGGGTGGAAGCATGTAGAATTAAAGAAGCAGGGGTTCTCGTACAGAGCCTTGTGGCGCTCCTCAGTTAGTAAAACCCTTGTGTCCGTGATGATGTCCATCTCAGATGCCTCCGAGTCCAGAGGACGAGGTTAATGTCAGACTTCTTTTTACACAGTAATGTTTTAGGTGTAATTCGTGAATGTATCTGTATTGTAGCACTGACAAAGGTTACCATAGTAACCCAGCTCCATGAAGTTCTATCAGCTGTTGATGAATAATAGTTCAGAGTTGTTGAGGGATCAGAGATCAAAGGCGCCCAGCTTAGACTTACTCACTTGTTAGGAGGTGTTATAAACCTTTCCAGGTTGATTTTGAGCAACAGCTGTTTCTCTCAGACCATCACTGTTGTCCTTCTCTCTTGGCATTATGTTTATCATCAGCTTTGTACAACTACTGATGATCAGTACAAGATTAAAAAGTAAAGCACAAGTACTACAAAGGTAGAAGTGAGTGTAAACATGGTTTCGAGACACGTCATTTTACAGGACGGCAGCAGATGACATCGGTTTCGACTTAATCCAAGTGACAGCTTAAAGGAGAAATGTTATGTAATCTGTCCGGAGCGTTTCAGGATGCAGCGACGACGCTGTCTGCAGCTGCTGATGAGGAGGAAGACGGACACACACACAACACAAGCCTCCAGCTCCCACGTCCCTACCAGTCTCCTGTTGCCATGCCAACCAGGGGAAGTAAATCTGGACCTCACACACGCTGCAGACTAACAATGTGTTACTGGGCAGACTGGAGCGAGTGTGTGTTTATGAGTTGGAGGGGTCTTTAGTCCGCCTGTTGAATCCATGATGAAGGAAAGGAAAACACAAAAAGGAAAAAAAACAAAAGGAAAAGGAAGAGGGGAGGAAATGGGAAGAGTCAAGTTAACAGGAAATGGAAACAAAAATGCAAAAGATGGATATGAAAGAGACAAGGAAATAAAAAAATAGTAAAAAGGGATGAAAACACGGGGGATGGGAAGAAGAAAAAAATGAAAGGAAAAATGACAAGGAGACGACAAAACTGATGAAAGTGGGAAAGGAAATAAGAGGGACAAAAAATAAAAAAGGAAAAATGACAAAGAAACTGAGAGAAAGCTGAAGAAAGAGGAAGGATGTGGAAGGGAAATGAACATGTAAGAAAACTGAACGTAAAGCAAAAGAATGGAAAGAAAAAAGGAACAGAAGGAACAATGTGAAGAGAAATGAAGCAGTTGAACAAAGTGAACCTGCAGAAGCTGCATGTTTGGGTTCACTTGGACTCATCTGTGTTCTGGTGTGTGTGCAGCTGGACTCGGATCCGGGTCACAGAAACCCGCTGGTGGTTCTGTTGAAATGTGCTCAGCGGGTGGTTGTTGTTGTTGTTGTTGTTGTGGTGGTGGTGGTGATCAGACTCTCAGCCTCAGTCTGTTTCAATCCTGCCGTTTTTGCTGTAAATTATGTTCTTACCTTCACACAGGAAGCCGATGAGCCCCCAAATGAAGTCGCTGCAGCCGTGACAGAAGGTCGGCTTGGTCAGAGTCACTTTCCTGAAGCAGTGGCCCGGAGCGGAGCTCTGGTACTTGGGCCGGGGCCCGGGGGACTGATGCGCCTTCTTCTTCCCGGTAAAGGGGCTCTCTGTCCGGCCGTCCGCAGCGTCCGCCGGGCCGGGCCGCCCTGAGTCAGCCATGCTCTTCTACTCCTTGAATTCCCGAACAGCACGGCGACGGCACCGGCCAGAACAAAGACAACCTCGGAGGCCGATCAGACCCGGATTTCTAACTGGTATTCCACCTCCAAAAGAGAGACATCCTAGCGGCTGAACACCGCGGCGCAGCCCGGCGAAGAGGCGCTGTGTTCGGCTACGATCCTGAGGTTTCACGCTTCTTCCTTCGGAAGCTAAATATCCAGGTCCAAAGATCCAGAGAAAAACACCGGGTTACGACTGCGCGACACAAGCGCGATTGGTTTATGGTTAATATGACGTCCTGATAGTGTCCCCCAGTAGAAGGTCCATCCAGCGTCTGCAGCCAGCGGTGCTGCCCGGCGGAGAGAGCGCCGAGGTCGTTCTGCAGCCCGGCGGCGCGGCGGAGTTTCCCCGAGCTCGGAGATCGGGGGACCGGGTAAATAAAAGATTATGAATACAAAGATTGTAACCCACTATATATGTATGGCGCCTCTGGAAAAGACTGGCGATGGTGCTTTCAGTCAGAGTCGTGCAGAGGACCACCAGCCGGCCCAGAGCCCAGGGAAAGACACGAGAATCCGGGCGGGAAGAGGCCGCGCAGCCGCCGGCAGAGCTGGACATGGACGGTAGTCAACAAGTGTGCCGTCCGCTCGAGGGGGCCGCTTTATTCTGATTTCTTCTTCCTTTTCAGCGTGACTCTTCTTCCGCGTCGGAGTCTCCAGCACTGCTTTACTCCTCCTCCTCGCGCCGCTTCATCTCCTTCCCTCGCCTCCTTCCTTCCTTCCCTTCTGGCCTTCCCATCTCGTAGACTGAAGTTTCCAAATGTCCTGTTCTGTCTCATTTCCTCCTGCTACTTATTTCCGTTTGTGCATTTATTCGTCCTTTTTATTTATTTATTTCTTGCATTTTGTCAACAACATTTCTAGTGTAAAGCAGCACAAAGGAGTTTTTGATATCACTTACGATCTCAGTTGAGGGAATATGTGATAACTTTTATGAAATATCTTCAGTCTACAGTTGATAATATCAGCAGAAACTAAGTTAAAAAAAACTTTGGACTCCCGTCCAATTTTTAAACTATAAAGGAACTGGACACGCGCCCTGTGACGTCACCCAGAGGTTTCTCAGGCGTCTTTTTCTTCGCTATACTATGTTGCAAATGGGCGGAACCAACAGGGCGGGAAGCCGTCTGGAACACGCCCACTTTATGTAAATAAATTTTACTTTGGACTCATCCTGATCAAAAATGTCAAAAAATCCGCACTTCAGCTGTTGCTACTGAAACAACACCTGGAACCAGGGCTGGCAGAGCAGGAACATGGACTGCAGGTCTGGATCCGGACCCTGGTGGTCCTGTTGGCTGATAGAGGAACCGCAGGTCTGGATCCGGACCCCCGACAGATTTGTTGCACTCAGCTTTAGATGTAGTTGCTCCTTTGACAAAGAGGGTCTCTAACCACAGGAGCTTAACTCCCTGGTTTAACTCGAATATTCATTTCCATCCATCCATTATCTATTCCTGCTTACTCCGTCTCCGGGTCACGGGGGTCTACAGAGTCTATCCAGACGCATAGCAGGCGAAAGGCAGGGGTCCACTTTGGACAGGAAGCCGGAGTACCCGGAGGGAACCCACGCAAGCACAGGGAGAACATGCAAACTCCACACTTAAAGACCCACCGGGAATCAAACCAGGAACCTTCTTGCTGTGAGGCAACATTGCAAGCCACTAAGTCACATATTCGTATGTTAAAACAGAAAGTGCGTAAAATGGAAAGAAAGTGGTTCTCTAGTAGGTCTGTAGATGTTTATTGTGCATGGAAAGATAGTCTAATAGTGTATAAAAAAGCGCTTCGCAAAGCTGGAACAGCCTATTATTCAGTGTTGATAGAGGATAATAAAAATAACCCACGTTTTCTGTTCAGCACTGTAGCCAGGCTGACAAAGAGCCACAACTCTGTTGAGCCGTGCATCCCTGCAGCTCTCAGTAGTGAAGACTTTATGAGCTTCTTTAGCAATAAAATTGTCAGAATTAGAGAGGAAATCGGCCAGGCCCTCCCGGCAGTGGCTGTGGATGTTTCTTCAACTTCGGCGACTCCCTTATGCTCTGATCTGACTCTAGACTGTTTGGTTCCTGTAGACCTCCCTGAGCTGACTCTAGACTGTTTGGTTCCTGTAGACCTCCCTGAGCTGACTCTAGACTGTTTGATTCCTGTAGACCTCCCTGACCTGACTCTAGACTGTTTGGTTCCTGTAGACCTCCCTGACCTGACTCTAGACTGTTTGGTTCCTGTAGACCTCCCTGACCTGACTCTAGACTGTTTGGTTCCTGTAGACCTCCCTGAGCTGACTCTAGACTGTTTGGTTCCTGTAGACCTCCCTGACCTGACTCTAGACTGTTTGGTTCCTGTAGACCTCCCTGAGCTGACTCTAGACTGTTTGGTTCCTGTAGACCCCCATGAGCTGACTCTAGACTGTTTGGTTCCTGTAGACCAGATCTCGAGAGCCTCAATCCAGCAGGTTTTAGATGTTTCCCTGCTTCCACACACCTGATTCTAATGAATGCTCATCATCAGCTTGTCTTAAAGGTCTGCACCACTCTGTTGATGCCACAGCCATTGGTGTCATGGTGTGCTGAAGCAGGGAAACATCTAAAACATGCTGGACTGAGGCTCTCGAGGACCAGGATTGGCCACCCCTGCTGTAGATCTCCCTGAGCTGACTCTAGAGTCTAGACTGTTTGGTTCCTGTAGACCTCCCTGAGGTGAGGCACTCCCTGAGGCACCTGGACATCAGACTGGACTGGAGGTCCGACACTGATGTTTCTAAGAAAGGACAGAGCAGACTTTACTTCTAGAGGAAGCTTAGGTCTTTCAGCGTTTACAGCAGGATGGTGAATATCTTCTGTAAATGTTGTGGAGAGTTCAGTCACATCTGCAGTCATCTGTTGGGGAGCAGCATCAGAAACCAGTGACTGAAAGAAACTGAACAAACTGACAAAGAAAGCTGGTTCTGTTCTGAAGACTGTTCTGGAACCTCTAGAGATGATTGTGAGAAAGAGGATACTTCATAAAATGAAGACGATCATGGGCGACCCTGTCGTCAGTCACACGAGCACCTTCAACCCTCTACAGAGGAACCTTCCTTCCTACCCAAAGCTGGAACTGTCACTGCAACATAGAATATTCCTTTAGTGGTTAAAATAGAATTATTGAGTTGAATTATATTTTTTAGTATTTCGGAATGTGTTTCTATTGTAGATTTCCACATGTGGCTCCAGTGACATGTTCAGCTCAGAGAAAACACCCTTCATGACCACCAGAGAGCGCTGCAGACCAGCATCAGGAACCTCACAGAACTAAGGAAATCAGGACCTGAAGCCTCCAGCTGATCCAAACCGGCCGGCTGTTCAGACAGCCACGACATTTATGTAAAGTTTCTTCCATCCACCTGGACAGTCGCGGTCCATCACAGGGCCACGCACAGAGGCAAACAACCGCGCACGCCCACACTCACACCTACGGTCAGGTTAGAAACATCAATCAACCCTAACATGCATGTTTTTGGACTGTGGGAGGAAGCCGGAGTACCTGGAGGGAACCCACGCAAGAATGGGGAGAACATGCAAACTCCACACAGAAAGACCCACCAGGCCAGGAATTGATCCAGGAACCTTCTTGCTATGAGGCAACAGTGCTGACCACTAAGCCACCGTGCCGCCCTGAAAAGTTTCAACCAACAGAAAATAAACCAGAAAGTCGGAGCTCTGAACTGGTGACTCCGGTTAGTGTCGACTCGGTTCTCGCTTGTCTGGAAGTTACAGTTCTAAACACAGACTATAGAAGAACTGGACACGCCGTCCGTCCACCAGTCCGTCCAGAGCTGGAATTAGACTAGTGGAGCTCTGACTGAGCCTTGGAACTGCAGCCTTTAGGTTGTTGGGACTTTTCAGAGCTGGGTCACAGTAAAGTCCGGGTAAAGTCCAAAAGGGTGCAGACTAACCTGTAGAGTCACAGGGCTGCTGCCAGGGCTGGCGGCTCACAAACCGGAGATCATTCGCTGGTTTACCCAGGTAGCAGGCCTCCACTGTGGATCAAGGTAGCTGCTGCCTGCTGTTCAAACATAAACCATCATCAGTCACAAGGCCAGACCATAGGGGGTCAACTGGACTCAGTTCTGGATCTGGTCCCTGGTGGTCAGGAGAGGAACAGCAACTTTTCCTGCTTCCTTGTTGGCATTAATAAAAAAGGTAGATTGTTGGTGCTTGGTTCACCTCTGTGTCGGGAAATTTCCAGGAACAGGAAAGTTACTCAGTAACAGCACTCAGGGGGCCAACTTCCTTGTCTGATTATTGATTGTTCTGTCACATGCAGAAGTTGTGCACGTGTTGTTAGGATCAATTACTTGAAGTTTCCTGAATGACTCTGTGAGTCCCTCACGTGGTTGTGGAGGAAGTTTGGTAAAAAATATGTCAAAAGAAGGAGGTCACTTTTACGACGCTTCAATTTTATTATTTCATCCTGGAGCTGAGATGTTTAGCTTTGATTGACACCTCATGTGAGCCAGCGGGGGCCTCTGTTTCTGGTCCTCATCCGCCTCATCCATATTTGATCTTTTCCATTTGTAAATGAGTTTACTGATGTGAAATGAAGCAGGGCTGGAAAAAACGAACGAGCAGCCGGCTCTGAGAGTCAAACCTGGAAAAATGGACAATAAAACGTAAAAATGAATGTTCCTTTGTTCAGGGAATGTGACTGGTGGTACCAGACTGGGGGTACCAGACTGGGGGTACCAGACTGGGGGTACCAGACTGGTGGTACCAGACTGGGGGTACCAGACTGGTGGTGCCAGACTGGGGGTACCAGACTGGTGGTGCCAGACTGGGGGTACCAGACTGGGGGTACCAGACTGGGGGTACCAGACTGGGGGTAACAGACTGGGGGTACCAGACTGGGGGTACCAGACTGGGGGTACCAGACTGGTGGTGCCAGACTGGGGGTACCAGAATGAGGGTGCCAGACTGTGGGTACCGGAGAGTCTTCAAGTCTCCAAACAGCAGACAAAAGGAACAAACCAGAACTTACAAGAACAAGTCCAAGTCTAGTTAGCTCATGGTTAACTCAGCTAACTTAATTTTAACATGATGTTGCCAACATTGCAAGATCCTGAAGGTCTACTGGCGCTCTTGGGATCTCTACTGGCGCTCCTGGGATCTCTACTGGGGCTCCTGGGATCTCTACTGGCGCTCCTGGGATCTCTACTGGGGCTCCTGGGATCTCTACTGGGGCTCCTGGGATCTCTACTGGGGCTCCTGGGATCTCTACTGGGGCTCCTGGGATCTCTACTGGCGCTCCTGAGCTTCTCACCCTGTCTCTCAGGGACATTTCGGCCGCTTGTCCTTTCGGTCATTATCAGCTAATTAACGTATGAAGCTAAAGCTAACAACTTTTATTTGACCTTCAGTCTGATCAGTTTTGTCCAAACATCTGCGATGAGAGCTGACAGCTGAAACGAGCTGAGGCGCCCTGTGAGGTCTTTATTCACAACTCAGAATTCAACAGTGTCCAAGCAGCCAAAGTCATGACAGCTAGGCATCGTCAGTGCGGCTGCCAATCAAAAGACCACGCCCCTCCTTATACAGAATGTGTGGTCTTAAATAATGGTTACAGTGGTGGGCTTGGGCGTGGAGGACCCAGGTTCAAGACCAGGGCTGCCCACAATGGTAAATCACTGGGGGCTCCCAATTGCTCCCCGCAGCAGCCCACTGCTCACTAGTGAAACTAGTTGATGGGTTAAAAGCATCGTACATACAGCGTGTGCACGATGTCCACACTGACAATGAAAAGGAAAATAAAAAAAAATAAAAAATAAATAAACACGTTTATTGGAGGTTTACAGGAGGTTGAAGAATATGAAGTCACTGTTGGATCCGGGCCCTAGTGGTCCGTAGAGGAATGGCAGGTCTGGATCCATACCCTAGAGGTCAGTAGAGGAATGGCAGGTCTGGATCCATACCCTAGAGGTCAGTAGAGGAACCGCGCGTCCGTTTACGGGCCCTAGTGGTCCGTGGAAGAACCGCGGGTTTAAAACCTTCCGGTTGACTCAACCCAGGTGTGAGAATGGATCATCTTAATAGTTTGAGGTCTCCCATCAACTCTAAGTTTTCCCTCAAACAGAAACTTGGGCTTCAAAAAGGCAGGAAACGGCTCAGGACTTTGCAAATTTACAATCCTGCAAAATAGAGACTAGAAAAGCGTTTTGTTTAGTTTTTAGAGAAAACCTTCCTGGACCAGGAAGTATCTCTGAAGTATCATTTGACCAGCAGAGCAGATCTTTGTCCTCCAGCTCTGCAACAGCAGCTTTAACGCGGCGGCTCTGCAATCATTTCATTTACGGAGTTTATTTAAACCAATCTGTCTCCCCACCCTTCTCTCTCTCGCTCCTCCCTCCTCCAGTGTCTCTCTACCTGCTTGTCTCCTCCCCTCGGCTCGGGTAGCGGCTGCCTCCTGCCCGTCTCCCTCCCTCCTCTTCAGTCTGGCTGCTGCCGCGCTCCTGGACGCATCATCGCCGCTCCGCCGCTCTGCCGCTCCGCGTCTGCCTGCCTCCCCCCGCCCCTGTGCTCCCCCCTCTCGGCGCGGACATGCTCCCGGCTCTCCGGAGATGAGGCTCAGACATGTCTCTTTCCTGACGGCGTTGTTGTTCGGGCTGTGCGGGCTGATCTCCCTGTCCTGGTACACCGCCTTCAGCAGCTCCAGAGGTAAGAGCCGCTCCGTGCGTGAGCATGCAGGAGCGCGTCCGCTTGTCTCAGGTTGGACCCGCGTGTCTGTATGTGTGTGTTTAGAGTCAGGGGTTAGGCTCCTGGTGTGGTCGGGTTCTAGATGTTGCAGAAAAACAAGATCACGCATGATGGTGTTGCTGTGAGGCTGCGGGCTTCAGGGGGGCTGGAGGGGAAGGGGGCGCTTGGTTTGACATACAGCACAGTCCGGCTACTGGGGGGTGGGGGGCTGCAGGAGCAGGAGAGGAGCTGCGTGGTGCATTTTTGAATTTTAGAGGCTGATTTTTGTTGCAGGGAAACAGAGAAGCCGTAGCAGTGAGGTAATGGAGGGTGCGTTTGGTTTGTGAAGCAGTGCAGCTGATGATGTGGGAGTCCTGGGGTGCAGATGGACGATGGGAGAACAGGTGTTACATTTGTCATTTGTGTATCAGGTTCTCATCGAGGTTTTGGTTTTAACAAGGTGCTCCTGGTGATCTGGGGAGGGACGTACCTGCAGGGACGGTGTCGGACTGTGGACGGGGTGTACGTGTGTGGGGGGGGCTACGATGGGATAGGTTGCTTTGATACATGCAAACATCGGGAGCCTCCACCCTCCGAGGGGATGAGTTACCACTTGATGGATGAGGGTGGATGTTTGTGTGGTTGTTTGAGGGGAGGCGTAGCAGCAAAAACAGAGCCTGGGGGGTTGATTTCTGATCCAGCACGCAGCAGATGACAGAGATGGAGTCCAGATGAACGCATGTGCAGGACCATCTCAAGCTGTTTGGAGGCTCCGCGTGGGATCTGCTCCACCTTCATTAAAACACGCCCGACTCTTGTCTCCAAAGTTAAAATTCAAGTCAACTAGCAACGTAAACACAGAGAACTGCTGTAAATTTACAAATAAAAAAACCCCCAGAAATTCTGACGTTATTAACCTTCAAACCTACAAAAAGGGAGATATGATCATTACTCATCCGAGTCCGGAGTCGCTCATGTGACCATCAGCTGTCACTTCAGTTTGCCCTTTTTTCCTGTCTTCCTGCATAGATTCATCCTGGACGGTTCTGTGCCGGTTCAGGCGCATTCAGAACCAGACCACGACACTGCCGCCGCCTCCAAGTCTCCAAGCTTCTGGAAACATTTTGACAAAAATTTACCACCAAATGTACTTGATGAGCCTCCCAATCCATGATACTACCACCACCGTGTCTCACTATCGCCAATTCTCCAAACTTCTCATTTAAATCAAGAAGTTTGAGAAGATATTTGGAACAAACATAGACTGGTATTTCCAGGCGTCGCTGAGATAAGTTGTTAGTTTGAGTTTAGGATTCAGGATACTGGAAAGGAGGTGCTTGACTCTAAAAGATAAAGGACACAAGGCTTGTTTGATTTCTGATTTTGGGGATTAGTCAAAGTCTGGTCAAAGTCTGAGTGGAGGTCCAGGGTTGCTGAGTTTGTGCATCTGGACCAGATAGGAGGGGGGGGGGGGTCAGCAGTGAAAGGGTTCAAACAGCTGGAGGCTCAGCATCTGTACTTTAATGGATGGGGTGCGCCTGGTTTTAAACACGGCGCACACCAGCGGGGAGGAGACAGACGGGAGCAGCGGACATTCAGGATTATTGTGCCGTGACTTTCCAGACGAGAGTTGTGCTGTAAATGAGTTTCAGTCTTGGATCAGGCAGACGTGATCGGGTCGCTGATGATTATCAATCACTTGATCAGCTCCTGTGAAATGTTTTGAAGTCATTTAGAGGTTGTTGAGACGCGTCAGTTGGGTGAGTTGGAGGTGAACATCTCCTGAACGGCTCCAGGAAGACTCGTGGTTGATCGTGTCTGGTGAGCGAGCGCCTCAGACTCCCCTGGTCTTTGTCGCCGTGTTTGGATGTGAGCGGCGAGGCGGCGAGGCGACGAGGCGGCGAGGCCTCGGCGTGTCTGGACCCGTCCATCTGTTTACTGCTGTTCAGCGTCTCCGTTTCCTGACTGAGGTGCAGCGTCTCTGGACCTTCCTGCTGACGCCGGCAAACAAAAGAAGAAGTAAAAATCACAATCGTTTACGCCCTTCTAGCTCGCCTCCGCTGTTTTATGGTCACGTTCGTTTCTCCAGAAGCTTCTTCAAGAGCATACTGATCAAATATTTTGGTTTGGGTTTAATATTCTGGGCATTTTGTCATTTATTAATCAGACGAGTCTCTGCTTGGTCACATGACCCCTTCGTTGACCCGGTGACGGGATCTGTTTTAGTTTCTTGGTGTGTTTTTGACGACTTGGACCGTGAGGACGGTGGAGTTGGCCGTTACGAAACACATTACACCTCTGTTGTGGTCCGGGGTTGGAAACCATCATGCTGGTCACCATCTGTGGGACCACCTGGCTCAAACCCGCATCACTCAGAGCATCAACCACTCGAGAACATGTCTGTGTATCATTGTGATTCACAGACATGATCTTTGACGGATCAATAAAGACTTTTATTGATCACAGAGGGAGTTGGGGTTACAGGATTCCCAAGGAGGTTTCTGCTGGGACCTGACTTACTGTGGACTTGGGATGAAGAGTGGCTTCAAGTATTTTTTTCCTTGTGACTTCTAGTAGGTGGGTTTTGTGTCAGAGTGGTCGTCGTTACGCCTTTACAGTCTTTGTGGTCGTAAAGACGACCACTAAGCCTTGAACCTGCAGGCGCGCATTGTCAGCATGTGGCAGCTGGTCGCTACCAACGCTCTTCCGTCAGGCGACCGAGACCGGCGACCGAGACCGGCGACCGAGACCGGCGACCGAGACCGGCGACCGAGACCGGCGGTTTCAAACCTTCATCTCGTACGTTGTTTTCAACAACCTGACGCGACTTTCCCGCGAGTGTCCAGGTTTTCTTCTGAGCGACGTGGTCGGCGTTTGGTGTGGCCCGGTTTCCACGTCTGCTCGGCAACCCTGTTGGCCCTTTTTTGGCTCTCAGCTGTTCTTGTTTGCGTAACCCCGCCCTCTTCTGACGAGTCACTGTTCTTTTTACCGCTTTACGCCACAACGCCGCGGCTTTGTTGACGCTCCACTACATTCAGAGTTCATACTTCAATAACGTGTTTATGAAAAAACAACTTAACTTTCAAGTCAAGATGAAATGTTTTAATCTGCATGCATGTGTAAAATAACTTTTTGAATCTAAATCAACAAAGAAAAGAAAAATCAAAACAAACGAGAAGTGATAAATGTTGCCGTTTTGGTGACGGTTGCCGCTGCCGTCACTGCTTCTGCAGGGCGTCAGCGTTAATCAACCTTCATTAAAGTTTGCGTTGATTCATCAGGAGCTCCGAGTAGAGCGAACGTTTTCCCATGATTCAGCCCAGAGACGAGGGAGAGGGGCATGATGGGAGTTTACACACCCCAACGACTGTGTGTGTCCACTCAGGATAAATTAGTTCAGTCAGTGGAGCTGCAGAGAGGAGGTGCGTTTGATTTATTCATCCCTGTGAGACTGCAGCGCTGATGTCGGCGACATGCTGACAGCAGAGAGGTCAAAGACCGTCCGTCGGTCCGTCCGTCCGTCCACACAGACTCCCTCTGGTAGCGAGAGTAGATCTGAAGGGTCTTTTGGTGTTTCTCTGAGCATTGCTTGGTCTGATTTTGGGGTAAATCCTCTGAACCGGCTCTGAACTGCATCCACCTGAACACAGTTGCAGGCAGAGCGTCTGGGTTCTGCTGGACTTCTCCTTTCACACAGTTGTCCATGTGATCCTAAAGCAGAGGTTAGAAGACTGGGTGGTGTCTGGTACTGCTTTAAACCGGTTCAGGTCCTATCAGGAGGGTACTTTGTTGGTATTTGTGTCTGAGACCAAACGGCTATGACCTGTGGGGTTCCCCATGGGTCGATCTGGGGACCCCTGCTGTTCAATCTGTCCATGCTTCCATTAGGGCAGCTGTGCTACCAACCACAGCTATGCAGATGACACTCAGATCTACGTGTCGCTGACGGCAGGAGAACATGGAATGTAGATTCATTTGGCCCTTTTCCACTAGAACCCAATCGGGTCAGCTCGCATCAACTGTACTCGCCTCAGTCCCCGTTATTTTGCACTACAGTTCAGTACCACCTAAATGTGGGTGGGGCCTTCATGGCAAGGCGGGCAAAACAGTGGCGATGTCTTTTTATGAGACAACTCCGGTCACGTATTCAGCAGTATCGGTCCAGACCTGCAGTATCGGTCCAGACCTCCAGGATCGGTCCAGACCTCCAGGATCGGTCCAGTCCTCCAGGATCGGGCCAGTCCTCCAGGATCGGGCCAGTCCTCCAGTGTCGGTCCAGACCTGCAGTGTCGGTCCAGACCTGCAGTATCGGTCCAGACCTCCAGGATCGGTCCAGTCCTCCAGGATCGGTCCAGTCCTCCAGTATCGGTCCAGTCCTCCAGGATCGGGCCAGTCCTCCAGGATCGGGCCAGTCCTCCAGGATCGGGCCAGTCCTCCAGGATCGGTCCAGACCTGCAGTATCGGTCCAGACCTCCAGGACGTACATCATTAACGTACATCTCTGACATGTTAGAACCATACGAACCAACTCGGACCCTGAGAACCTCAGTGGTCTTCTGCTGATGTCCAGAGTCAGGACCAAACAAGGTGAAGCTGGGTTTTGGTTTTATGTTCCTAAAATCTGGAACCGCCTCCCAGAAGATTTGAGACTGAACTCGCCTCTGACAATGTTCACATCCAGGCGGGAAACGGCGGTTTAGCTGTGCATATGACAACTGAAAGGATTTTTGTTTTTAATTAAATTCATTAATTACTGGTTACATTTAGGTTTTATAGAATGATTTACATTTGCCTTCATGAGGTTTTATGTACCTGTAAAGCACTTTAGTTGCTGTGTGTATGTCTTGAATGTTTTAAACTTCTGATTAATCTTAATGAGTGTAGAATGTTGTACTCCAAATAGTTTGGAAATGTGCAGCAACAGCTGCTTTTCTATAACCATTGCTGATGTCTTTCCGCCACGGCATTGTGTTAACCTGCTTTCTATAGCGGTCTGCACACCTGAAGATGATCAGTTCATCAGCAGCATCTGACTGCAACTCTGAAACCCTGAGGAGGCAGTGACTTCTTGTTTGTTGGTGGATAAAAGTTTTATTTTGTCATCTGAGGATGAATTTGTGTGACGGTGAAACGTGACACAGATTTACTGAACTGAAACAACCACAGACGGCTCATAGCGATCAGATGACGCATCGGCCTCTCTCAGCCTGGGAGTTAACAAGCACGGCCTTGTCACGCACACACGCGTACGTGCACGCGCTGCTCAGCTGTGATAAACCCGGGTTTTACTTTGGTCTGCGGTTCCGTTTCTGTTGTGCAGACCTGATCCATGTCGTCTGTTCGGTCATCCCTCAGAGTCTCATTTCGTTACGACTTACATTCATCTGGTCCTTTGGGTTCCTCATTTCTTCTCTTTTTGCTCTTCTTCACTCAGTTTCTTTCGTTCTTTTTTCCATTTTTCTTCTGTTTTCCAACTCTTCCTCTCCTCTGGGTTCAGTGTGGTAGTGAGAGAGCATCATTGATGTTTGGTCGGCCTGCAAGGGGCCGTCACGCTGTCAGCAGCTGCTGTGTGTGTGTTCTTGTTTATGAGACGTCACGGGCACATCGGCATAATCACTGACGTCACTGGGACGGGGCGTTTTAATAAACCTGCAAATCATGTTACGGTTACAGGCAAGTAGCCGTCATTGTAGCTACTAAAAACTTCCAGTGAACTCAACTTTTTAACCCTTTTATTTAAAAATAAAATTTCTTTTGCTGTTACTTGACCTGTCTGCCAGACAGGTGCAGATAAAGGAACCGCAGGTCTGGATCTGGACCCTGGTGGTCGGTGGAGGGACCGCAGGTCTGGGTTCAGACCCCCGGTGGTCGGTAGAGGGACCGCAGGTCTGGGTTCAGACCCCTGGTGGTCGGTAGAGGGACTGCTTAATTAAATTACGTAACCATAGCTCTCACATTGTGTAAAACATTACAACATACACATATGCAAAAGCTTTTAAGTATAAACTAAAGCTTTCTACAATGTTTAAGATGTGAACCAACAGCAACATGTGAAACTGCAGCGGGTCCTTGAGATGGTCGCGAGTGCAACCCGACCTGCAGGAGCCAACATCAAATATTCAGCAGCTTCTTCCTCAGAGTCTGACACCCTCCAGGAAGCGCAGCACTACAGCTGACTTTATCTGTCTCTGTTTAACACATTAGCTCATTATGTTCCACCACGACCGATGAAACAATAATGCATCAATTATGGGAGAACATTCGAGTGATTTTAGATAATCTGCATGACTCTGGAGTCAGGAACCGCTGACGGTGTGATGCATCACACTTACAGGAATTACAGGAAGTCACGGTCACGACTTCTGTGTGATCAGATTTATTTCTCCCAGAGCGACTGGATTTCTTCTGTATTTAATGTTGGGTTTTACAAACGAGCCAGATGAGCAAAAGCTTCTGCAGCATCTGCGTTCTGAGCGCGGCCCGGCGTCTTCAGCGGCTCCCGTCCTGCGATCGACGGGAATCTTGACAACACTCAACGTAGACTGAAGTAAATGCAGAACGTTGTCAGAAACGACGCAGCACCTGACCACATTTCCATCCATCTGTAAACGTATCCGAGGTCAGGTTGCGGGGCAGCCGTAGAACTTTGTGGGTTAAACTGGTTTGAACCGGTCGTTTGTGGGTTGAACCGGGCGTTTGTGGGTCGAACCGTTTGAACCGGGCGTCTGTGGGTCGAACCGGGCGTTTGTGGGTCGAACCGTTTGAACCGGTCGTTTGTGGGTCGAACCGTTTGAACCGGTCGTTTGTGGGTCGAACCGTTTGAACCGGTCATTTGTGGGTCGAACCGTTTGAACCGGTCGTTTGTGAGTCGAACCGGTCGTTTGTGGGTCGAACCATTTGAACCGGGCGTCTGTGGGTCGAACCGGGCGTCTGTGGGTCGAACCGTTTGAACCGGGCGTCTGTGGGTCGAACCATTTGAACCGGGCGTCTGTGGGTCGAACCATTTGAACCGGGCGTCTGTGGGTCGAACCGGTCGTTTGTGGGTCGAACCATTTGAACCGGGCGTCTGTGGGTCGAACCGTTTGAACCG
This sequence comes from Xenentodon cancila, assembly GCA_014839995.1. NCBI lineage: Eukaryota > Metazoa > Chordata > Actinopteri > Beloniformes > Belonidae > Xenentodon > Xenentodon cancila. The sequence continues at coordinate 1,065,610 of CM026205.1, forward strand.
GGCGTCTGTGGGTCGAACCATTTGAACCGGGCGTCTGTGGGTCGAACCGGTCGTTTGTGGGTCGAACCATTTGAACCGGGCGTCTGTGGGTCGAACCGTTTGAACCGGGCGTCTGTGGGTCGAACCATTTGAACCGGGCGTCTGTGGGTCGAACCATTTGAACCGGGCGTCTGTGGGTCGAACCGTTTGAACCGGGCGTCTGTGGGTCGAACCATTTGAACCGGGCGTTTGTGGGTCGAACCGGGCGTCTGTGGGTCGAACCGTTTGAACCGGTCATTTGTGGGTCGAACCGGGCGTCTGTGGGTTGTACCAGTCGTTTGTGGGTCGAACCGGGCGTTTGTGGGTCGAATCGTTTGAACCGGTCATTTGTGGGTCGAACCGGTCGTTTGTGGGTCGAACCGTTTGAACCGGTCATTTGTGGGTCGAACCGGTCATTTGTGGGTCGAACCGGGCGTTTGTGGGTCGAACCGTTTGAACCGGTCATTTGTGGGTCGAACCGGTCGTTTGTGGGTCGAACCATTTGAACCGGGCGTCTGTGGGTCGAACCGGGCGTCTGTGGGTCGAACCGTTTGAACCGGGCGTCTGTGGGTCGAACCATTTGAACCGGGCGTCTGTGGGTCGAACCATTTGAACCGGGCGTCTGTGGGTCGAACCGGTCGTTTGTGGGTCGAACCATTTGAACCGGGCGTCTGTGGGTCGAACCGTTTGAACCGGGCGTCTGTGGGTCGAACCATTTGAACCGGGCGTCTGTGGGTCGAACCGGTCGTTTGTGGGTCGAACCATTTGAACCGGGCGTCTGTGGGTCGAACCGTTTGAACCGGGCGTCTGTGGGTCGAACCATTTGAACCGGGCGTCTGTGGGTCGAACCATTTGAACCGGGCGTCTGTGGGTCGAACCGTTTGAACCGGGCGTCTGTGGGTCGAACCATTTGAACCGGGCGTTTGTGGGTCGAACCGGGCGTCTGTGGGTCGAACCGTTTGAACCGGTCATTTGTGGGTCGAACCGGGCGTCTGTGGGTTGTACCAGTCGTTTGTGGGTCGAACCGGGCGTTTGTGGGTCGAATCGTTTGAACCGGTCATTTGTGGGTCAAACCGGTCGTTTGTGGGTCGAACCGTTTGAACCGGTCATTTGTGGGTCGAACCGGTCATTTGTGGGTCGAACCGGGCGTTTGTGGGTCGAACCGTTTGAACCGGTCATTTGTGGGTCGAACCGGTCGTTTGTGGGTCGAACCATTTGAACCGGGCGTCTGTGGGTCGAACCATTTGAACCGGGCGTCTGTGGGTCGAACCATTTGAACCGGGCGTCTGTGGGTCGAACTCCTCCTTTCTGGGTTGATCCAGCCGGTAACCCGACTGCTCTCTCTGTGAGGCCTCGGTTGAGCGGTCTGGAGCCGCTGCGGCGCCGTTCTTTGACTCTGTCTCACTTTGATGTTTGCAGTTTTCCTTCAGTGAAACAAGCGGAAACCTCCGCTGACACTCTCTCTCTTTGTTCGGCGAGTGTTTGCTCGGAGGCCGTGGGCCCATGCAGTTGAGTAAGATCTGTGTGTTTCAGAGGTATCGGGAGGACGACATGTGACCCGGGCCGCCAGCATGTGACCGAGCGTGCGCGCGTGGTTTTACGGTTTGGAACGGGACCTCTGACCCCTTGTTCTGTCTGAGGACACTCGCTCTTTGTTTTTGTGGATGTTGGAGTTCAGATTCTCACGGCGCTGATTAACCAAAGCTAAAAGTTTGACCCTCTAACTCCAACAACATGCACGTTTTCAACTTGCCATTGTTTATTCAACAAGGAAAATAAAAAAATAGAAATAATCCATGTGGGAAGACCGAACCACCCGATGATCCCGCAGCTTGTAGGTCCACACTAACTGACGTTTCCTGAATGACCTCATCAGTCTCACATGGATTGGATCGCTTTTGCTCCGTTTGTCTTTACATCGTCTTGGTTGTGGGACATTTGTCTCTCATTTTAATCCTAAGTGCTTCCAGAGCAGCTTGGTGGTTATTACATCTCCACTTTGGCCTCATGTGTCCAGAGGACGTTGTTCCAGAGGTCTGCTGATTTGTTCAGGTGCAGGTCTGTGAACTTCAGTCGGGCTTGCATGTTCTTCCATGTTTCCTCCTGGAAACTCGAGTTCAGTCTTCTTCTGTCATGGACTTTAACATCTACCTTGCTCACTGAGGCCTGTAGGCTCTGGGAGTTTTTGGATTCTTTTGTCTGATCTTGGGTTAAAGGTTAATGTTGTTGCTTCTCTAATAGCATTGCTCATGTCTTTCCTTCTGGGTATTATGTGAACAGAAGTCTGCACACCTGCTGCTGACCAGCAGCACCTGGCTGAAAGGTACCTCTTTAATCCTGCAGGAGCCGTGGGGGTACTAAGGGTTGCCCAGTTCAGATAAACATCCGCAGGAGCTCCGTCACGATTCTCCAGAAGGAATGTGGGAATAGCCAAAGACGGATGAGCAGAAACTGCCTTTAAACACAAAGGAATCAGAAACAAGTGTGGAGGATATTTGGAAAGGTGGAGGAGGTGGAGACAGGGAGTCTCTTCCTCACACAGTGAACCATCTGTCCAGCAGGAACCGCTTCACCCACCACGCTCGTTCACTGGAGATGTGTCACGTGGGCGCCAGCGGGAAGGCGGCTTGTGTTGACTCACATTCACGGTGGCTTTAGTCCACGAGATTCGGTTCAGAAGTCAGCGATTATTAACGCTGGAGCTGCTGAGGCTCGGCAGCAACGTGGGGAAACCTGCGGTTTCACGTTCAGACCCTCCACAGATGACCTTCAGCGTTCGGAGCTGCAGCGGCGTGTTTGTGAGGAAAAGCGCAGGCGTTCACACCACATCGGTTCATGAATCCCCGATAACACGGGACAGACGCCAACAGCAGCTTTCGCTCGATTAACTTTGATGTTTTTCCAGACCTCAGGATTGTTTGTATTTGCTCTGCTGCCATAAAGTTAGAATGATTTTGTCTTCAGAAACCTTCCTCTTCTTCTTCCCTCTTTTCATTTACAATCGTTTCACGAGAGGAAGGAAAGCGTGTTTTATTCTGACTCTGTTGTGAAACACATTTCTACCACTAGATGGCTGCACAACATCTACATGTAAAAGAGTCTCCAGAACCCGACTAAACCCAAACTGGACCACACGGCACTGGTCTGGCCTGGGTGACCCGGGACCTCACACGTCCATCACATCCTAAAACTCACAGAAGAAGAGTTCTGCTCAGAAGCCTCGGTGACGTCGGCGTCGGTTTCTGAACGCCTGGTTTGGTTTCTCTGGCGCCATGTTCACAGAAATTGGCCCCACCTACTTCATTTCAAGAATGGTGGGATGGGCGGAGCAAGCAAAGTGAAAGCCAGCTGGACCACGCCCACTTTAGCACAGCTAGCTCAGCTTCTGTTAACTAGCGTTGCTAGCGGCTAGCAGCTGATGAGCTAACAGCTGTTGTAGCTAGCGTCGAGGGGCGGGGGGAGGGGCTGGACTCCACCAGCAACCGCAGGCACTAAATCTGTGACATAAGGGCAATCAGGTTCTGCAGCTCAGTCCAGCCCAGCCGGGACTCCAGGAAGCCCCGGCGACAGCTAGCGCTTTGACTCGGTAAACATCAGCGCCGCTCACCGACAAAACAAATCCTGGTCATTCCGGACGGTCGGCGTTGGTTTTTAAAAACCGGAGGTGGTGATGAAACATGCTTTTATTGTGCAGCTGCAGGCGCCGTTGAAAGCAACCAGTTTAGCCACAAGAATTCCCATCAATATTCCGGATCAGTCTGCGGTCCTCATGTGTTTTTAGAGCAGGATTAGAGCAGGTTTAGAGCAGGATTAGAGCAGGATTAGAGCAGGATTAGAGCAGGATTAGAGCAGGTTTAGAGCAGGTTTAGAGCAGGTTTAGAGCAGGTTTAGAGCAGGATTAGAGCAGGTTTAGAGCAGGATTAGAGCAGGTTTAGAGCAGGATTAGAGCAGGTTTAGAGCAGGTTTAGAGCAGGATTAGAGCAGGATTAGAGCAGGTTTAGAGCAGGTTTAGAGCAGGTTTAGAGCAGGTTTAGAGCAGGATTAGAGCAGGTTTAGAGCAGGATTAGAGCAGGATTAGAGCAGGTTTAGAGCAGGATTAGAGCAGGTTTAGAGCAGGTTTAGAGCAGGTTTAGAGCAGGATTAGAGCAGGATTAGAGCAGGATTAGAGCAGGATTAGAGCAGGTTTAGAGCAGGTTTAGAGCAGGTTTAGAGCAGGATTAGAGCAGGTTTAGAGCAGGTTTAGAGCAGGTTTAGAGCAGGATTAGAGCAGGATTAGAGCAGGATTAGAGCAGGTTTAGAGCAGGTTTAGAGCAGGATTAGAGCAGGATTAGAGCAGGTTTAGAGCAGGATTAGAGCAGGTTTAGAGCAGGTTTAGAGCAGGATTAGAGCAGGATTAGAGCAGGTTTAGAGTAGGTTTAGAGCAGGTTTAGAGCAGGTTTAGAGCAGGTTTAAAGCAGGTTTAGAGCAGGATTAGAGCAGGTTTAGAGCAGGTTTAGAGCAGGTTTAGAGCAGGTTTAGAGCAGGTTTAGAGCAGGTTTAGAGCAGGTTTAGAGCAGGATTAGAGCAGGTTTAGAGCAGGATTAGAGCAGGATTAGAGCAGGATTAGAGCAGGATTAGAGCAGGATTAGACTAGGATTAGAGCAGGTTTAGAGCAGGATTAGAGCAGGTTTAGAGCAGGTTTAGAGCAGGATTAGACTAGGATTAGAGCAGGATTAGAGCAGGATTAGAGCAGGTTTAGAGCAGGTTTAGAGCAGGATTAGACTAGGATTAGAGCAGGTTTAGAGCAGGATTAGAGCAGGTTTAGAGCAGGATTAGAGCAGGTTTAGAGCAGGATTAGAGCAGGTTTAGACCAGGTTTAGACCAGGTTTAGACCAGGTTTAGACCAGGTTTAGACCAGATGTGAATGAAACTGCTTTTATGTTACAGAATCAGAAAAAGAACGCAATAAGACATAAAATGGGGGACATATATTTTTTTCATTTTGGGTGTCTGTAGGAGGATGGGGGGGCTTTGTGCGACCATGCCCAGGAGTTTTAAGTCCTATTATCCCTCCACCCCCCTCCTTGTGGTCTGTTTCCATGGAAGCAGCTCTGAAAGGGGGCGGAGCCACAGATAATATCACATAAAAGATGTGAGAAAAGCTGCCAGCACTGATGTAGGAGACAAACGTCCACTGGTCTCTATTTATAGAGGACGTGGCTGAGGCCCCGAAGGCCTCAACACACACACACGCATACACACACTTACACACACTTACACACACGCATACACACACTTACACACACGCATACACACACAGACACACGCATACACACACACACACACACACATACATACACGCACACACACACACACACACACACATACACACACACATACACACACATACACACACACTCACACACTCTCACTCTCATACACACACATACACACACACACACACACACACACTCTCACACACACACACACACACACACACAGACACATACACACACACACACGCACGCACGCACACACACACACACACACACAGACACATACATATACACACACACACACACACACACACTCTCACTCTCACACACACACACACACAGACACATACACACACGCACGCACACACACACACACAAACACACACACACAGACACATACATATACACACACACACACACACACACACACACACACAGGCACATACATATACACACACACACACCTAGACACCTGCGGTCCCTCTACCGACCACTGAGACCAGTTCTGGTTAGTCCGGAAGGCTTCAGCGATGCTCCCCAGGCCCAACCAGGGAACACCTGCTGGACTGCCACCAACGCTTTGGTTTCTGTCTTGAACTGTATAAGAAGAACTGGAAAAACCCCGGGTGATGTCATGCAGATGCTTTCTGAAGAGTGCCTCTAAAGCTTCTTTTTCCTTGTAGTGGGCGGCGACACGCTGCAGCAGGTGTGGGAAGCCGCCTGGAACACCTCTGTTTTGTTGTGGGGCTCCGCCGTCTTCAGTCTTGGCCACAAAGCATAAAGACAGGGACTCTGAAGACGGAACGCTTGTTGATAGATCCTAACTCATACCGTTTGTACCTCTAGAAGCAGCACGTTCCTCAGATTGGCCTTCACCTCAGATCACCTCAGGACTCCTCAGACTGAACTGGACCACGAGCCAATGAGATCTGGATCGAGCTCTACAGTGCTTGGCTGCCTGTTGCTGGCCCGCCTGAGCCGCAGGACTCGGCTGACCCAGCCGAGCTCGTGTGACGTGGACCGGGCGACCACAGGGCCCAGCGGTGCTCCACTAGTCCTCGTGTCTCAGATCCTTCAAGATGGACATGTTAAAGCACAGTTTTGCATCACTGGTGGTGTAGTTTTATGATTGACAGCTGAGACCAAAGAGGTTAAGACCTCATCCCGGTTTCAGCCGGTGTTCCGGACACCGGATATACTTCATCTACAGGCCACTGTAAAGAAACGTTATAATAATATATATAATAAATAGGAGATTGTTTTAACGTCACGGACCAGTCAAATGTGGGTGTGTCTTGTGATGCAATGAGCTCTCAAAGTTTCACTTTACTCCGTTTTGTCACACAATCTTTCCTTTTCTTTTTTTTACGTGGTTGGACGTCACACATGAAGAATCTAACCTTGCTGTGCCTGGATCTTTGTCAGGGAAAGAAAGTTTCCCAAACGTTAGGAACATATTAGGAAACATAAACCAGCTCATATCAGGGGAACGACCTGGGCTGGAAGAATGAGGAACAGTCTGGATACTGAACCCGAAACGGGCAGAAGGCCATGAACAGGAGCGAACCGGCGGCGAGCAGCAGTGAAACCCGAGGATCCGCTTCGCCGCTGTACTCCGGGAGGATAAGGTGTTGTGGTTAATTGGTTGGTATTTCAGCCGCCCTCCAGATGTGGCCCCTCGCTCTCTAAATGCCCTCTTTGTGTGGGAGGCTGTTCAAGTCCTTTTCCACAGAGCCTCTCTTTCACAAGCCGCTACCTGACTCCGTTCACCTCCACCTCCCAGACGGGCGGAGGGGCGGCTGATGGCGTCTGGACTTGGTCTGGTTCAGTTGAAGCAGCTGGATTCAGACCACCAGAACATGGTTCCTGCTGTCCTCTGTGCTCAGAAACACAGTGGCAATATTCTGCTCGTTTTTAACCAACTTCTGATGCCTTCAATACCCTAAGGACAGAGCCACAAACCTCCGTCCCCTCAACCACCTCCTCCATCCCTTCAGGGGGAATACCCAACATTCTTAGTTCCAGGTTGAAGCCAAGACGGAAATATGAAAAGTTGCAGTTCGTCTACCGACCTCTCCATTTATTCCACGGTTGGTTGGCATTCCCTCGCAGCAAGAGAACCAAAAAGAACATTTGTACGAATTGTTAGTAGGTCCATCGGGATGTTGCTTCACAGGGGTAAACTTCAGTTTTTAAAATGACCACTGAATGTCATTGACCATATAAGGAAATGTTCTCTCCATGACATCATCAGGAGCCAGGGTTAGAAAAAAACTCTCCAGTTGGAGGCATCGTTGCCACCTGAAAACCAAGTATTCTGTACACAGGGATACTACAACATACATTCACAGTTCCTCTGGTCACATTCATCTTAAAAAAACACTGCAAATAAGTAAAAAAATATGTATGATGTATGATGAAAGTGTAATTTTCATCATCTGCGGTATCTGTGCGGTCTGTCAGGAAATAAAGTGACTAATCTAACTTTAGTCCCTCATTACCTTCTCATTAAAGTCAGTTTAATCATATTAGATCGGGGTGTGGCTGTGAGCCAACTTCACTGCTCTGAATAATCACAGATCCTCCGGCAGACGTGAGCCGGACTCGTCCATCTGACAAACCAAACTCATCAGCTGCTCATCCAGCGACCAAGCGTTCTCCAAGACCAGATCCCAGAAACTTTACTGACCCCAAATATTCCAGTTCAGAGTTGGACACCACATTCAGTTCCCTGTTGAGTAAGCCCAAAGACATCCATCCATCCATCCATCCATCCATCCATTAGTCCTTTCATCGTTTCAACTCCGTTAGTCCTGGTTTCAGTTCCACTGGTTCTGGTTTCAGCTCCGTTAGTCCTGGTTTCAGCTCCGTTAGTCCTGGTTTCAGCTCTGTTAGTCCTGGTTTCACTCCTCTGGTCCTGGTTTCAGTTCTGTTGGCCCTGGTTTCTGCTCTGTTAGTCCTGGTTTCAGCTCCGTTAGACCTGGTTTCATCTTTGTTAGTCCTGGTTTCAGTTCCACTGGTTCTGGTTTCAGCTCCGTTAGTCCTGGTTTCAGCTCTGTTAGTCCTGGTTTCACTCCTCTGGTCCTGGTTTCAGTTCTGTTGGCCCTGGTTTCTGCTCTGTTAGTCCTGGTTTCAGCTCCGTTAGACCTGGTTTCATCTTTGTTAGTCCTGGTTTCAGCTCCGCTAGTCCTGGTTTCAGCTCCGTCAGTCCTGGTTTCATCTTTGTTAGTCCTGGTTTCAGCTCTACTGGTCCTGGTTTCAGCTCCGTTAGTCCTGGTTTAATCTTTGTTAGTCCTGGTTTCAGCTCTACTGGTCCTGGTTTCAGCTCCGTTAGTCCTGGTTTAATCTTTGTTAGTCCTGGTTTCAGCTCCGTCAGTCCTGGTTTCAGCTCCGTCAGTCCTGGTTTCAGCTCCGTTAGTCCTGGTTTCAGCTCCGTTAGTCCTGGTTTCAGCTCCGTTAGACCTGGTTTCATCTTTGTTAGTCCTGGTTTCAGCTCTACTGGTCCTGGTTTCAGCTCCGTTAGTCCTGGTTTCAGCTCCGTCAGTCCTGGTTTCAGCTCCGTCAGTCCTGGTTTCAGCTCCGTCAGTCCTGGTTTCAGCTCCGTTAGTCCTGGTTTCAGCTCCGTTAGTCCTGGTTTCAGCTCCGTCAGTCCTGGTTTCTGCTCCGTCAGTCCTTGTTTCAGGTCTGCTAGTCCTGGTTTCACTCCTCTGGTCCTGGTTTCAGTTCTGTTGGCC
>CM026205.1:1074716-1097216 GCA_014839995.1 Xenentodon cancila
GGGGGTGTTGGGGTGGGGGGGGTGGGGGTGTGGTGGGTGTGTGGTGGGTGTGTGTGGGAGTGTGTGTGTGTGTGTGTGGGTGTGTGTGTGGGAGTGTGTGTGTGTGGGAGTGTGTGTGTGTGGGAGTGTGTGTGTGTGTGGGGGGGGTGTGTGTGGTTGAGAGTGTGTGTGTGGTGTGGGGGGTGTGTGTGTGTGTGTGTGTGTGGTTGAGAGTGTGTGTGTGTTGTGTGTGTGGGGTGTGTGTGTGTGTGTGTGTGTGTGGTTGAGAGTGTGTGTGTGTGTGTGTGGGGGGGGTGAGTTACGTTTTACTGACATGAATCAGCCTCTGCAGTTTTCAGAAAAGGAAACTCTTCCTTCAGTCTGAAAGCTTAATTTAAAAACAACATGAATTGACTAATTTAACAAAGTCAACGCTGATCGACTGAGGTCTGCTTCAAATAACTGATCAATAATCATCTGCAACTGAACATCAACTAAACAGGCGGATAAAAAAGCAAACAAACATTGTAGATTTGTGAGTAAAAAGAACAATTTCTTTTCTCATGTTTGTATAACATTAAAGGGGCGGGGCTTAAACGCTGCAGTAAAATGAGCCAGTAGAGGGCGACGCTGATGCAGTCATGTGGGAAAGTGAGTTTAATCCTGTGTTTACTAACGTAGAACAAAAACTATTAGACAAATACAACCCTGGAGGACAACGTAACTGAACAACAATGAACACTGAAGGTCCCACCACAGCATCTCAGCCCGGTTCAGGTCTGGACTTTGACCAGGTCTTTCCAAAACCCACTCAGACCCACTTCACAGAGGGTCTGAGGTGTTTCTGCTGGTTTGTGCCATGACAGCAGAATTAGAAGACCAAACGTACGTGTTTTCACCGAGCTGCCGGCTGTCAGAGGTTGCGTTTGTGCCTCGTATTCGTAGAAAATGTTTGAAGAGCCATTTTTGTACTTCCCTTTCATTCTTCTGGGAATAACACAAGTGACGTGACTTCGTGTTTTTAACGGATGTAGGACATGAACGATGTCTTTGCTCGGAGACGGTGATGGACAGGACATGAGTTAGGACCTCGTGGTCACGCCGCTGCCGCTTTTATGCCTGAAGCTGCCTGAGAAGAGCGTCCTCTTGATCTGAACACACTGCGTCCTGTTTCTGAAGACGCAGCTGAAGAAGGAGCAGCTGACTCTCCACTCTGCCGACGGTCGGATGGAGATGGAGGGCCGGACAAGGCTGCTTCTGTGTTAACGTTAGTGTTTTCCAATAAAAGCCTCTTTCCCCAGGATTGTTTTTAGACCTCGCCGGGATTATAAAAAGGCTATTGACTCCTGGTTGTAAAAGAAAAAACCTTTACCCTGCTGCATGAGGAGAGAGGGAGGAGGAGCAGGCTGGAGGAGCAGGAGGAGGAGGAGGAGAAGAAGGAGGAGGAGGAGGAGAAGAAGGAGGAGGAGGCTGGAGGAGCAGGAGGAGCAAGAGGAGGAGGAGGGGGAGGCTGGAGGAGGAGAAGGGGGCAGGAGGAGCAGCCTCCAGGACAGACGAGTGCAGGACGGACATGTGGAGGAAGGACGGGTGCAGGACGAGTGCAGGTCGAGTGGAGGACGTGTAGAGGACATGTGGAGAATGAGTGGAGGATGAGAGCAGGACGTGTGGAGAACGTGTGGAGAACGAGTGGAGGACATTTGGCGGACGAGTGCAGGACGAGTGGAGGACGAGTGGAGGACGAGTGCAGGATGTGTGGCGGAGATGTGGAGAAAAAGTGGAGGATGTGTGGAGGATGTGTGGAGGACATGTGGAGGACGCGTGGAGGACTTGTGGAGAACGAGTGGCGGACGAGTGCAGGACGAGTGGAGGACTTGTGGAGAACGAGTGGAGGACAAGTGGAGAACGAGTGGAGGACATGTGGAGGACATGTGGAGAACGAGTGGCAGACGAGTGCAGGACGAGTGGAGGACATGTGGCGGACGAGTGGAGGACATGTGGAGAACGAGTGGAGGAAGAGTGGAGGATGAGTGGCGGACGAGTGGAGGACGAGTGGAGGACATGTGGAGGACGAGTGGAGGACATGTGGAGGACGTGTGGAGGACATGTGGAGAACGAGTGGAGGACATGTGGAGAACGAGTGGAAGACATGTGGAGAACGAGTGCAGGACGTGTGGAGGACATGTGGAGGACGAGTGGAGGACGAGTGGAGGACATGTGGAGGACGAGTGGAGGACATGTGGAGGACGAGTGGAGGACGAGTGGAGACGTCTCCTGGGCTCTGAAACTGAAACCTCCACAGACTGTTTGCTCTATAAAGATGGAGCTTGTGTCTGCTGTTTCCCAGACTGCTCTGCTCTCACCACCGACGACTGCTCCTCCTTCCCTGGCAGCGCCTGCATCACACGGGTCGGCGGTATCGATGGAAGCTGGTGTTGGACGTTAAATCCTGATCTCACACGATCCTGCTGAGAGCCTGTGACAGCAGCACATCCCTGCTGAACGAGCTGAACACCTTCTTCGCCCGCTTCGAGGCACACAACACCATCGCCGCACAGAAAGCACCACCCCCTCCCGGCGACCAGGTGCTGACGCTGTCACCGGACACTGTGAGGAGATCCCTCAGCAGGATCAACGCCCGCAAAGCTCCGGGTCCTGACAACATACCTGGTCGTGTACTGAGAGACTGTGCAGGAGAACTCACGGATGTCTTCACAGACATCTTTAACATGTCACTGAGTCAGGCGGTGGTTCCCACGTGCTTCAAAGCCACCAACATCCGTCCGGTCCCAAAACGGTCATCTCCCTCCTGCTCCAACGACTACCGTCCAGTCGCACTGACTCCCATCATCATGAAGTGCTTTGAACGGCTAGTCATGCATCATATCAAGGCTGCCCCCCCCCCCCTCTCTGGACCCCTACCAGTTCGCATATCGCTCCAACCGGTCCACTGACGACGCCATCTCCACTGCCCTCCACACGGCCCTCACACATATGGACACCAGAAACGCTTATGTAAGAATGCTTTTCATCGACTTCAGTTCAGCATTCAACACCATCATCCCCCAGCAGCTCATTCACAAACTGGACCAGCTGGGGATCAGCACCTCGCTGTGCAACTGGCTGTTGGACTTCCTGACTGGGAGACCACAGGCAGTACGGGTCGGCAGCAACACATCCAGCACCATCACACTGAGCACAGGGGCCCCCCAGGGATGTGTGCTGAGCCCCCTCCTCTTCACCCTGCTGACCCACGACTGCACACCGATTCACAGCTCCAACCTCTTCATAAAGTTTGTGGACGACACGACTGTGGTGGGTCTCATCAACAACAACGATGAGTCAAACTACAGGAGTGAAGTGAGCCGCCTGGCTGAGTGGTGCAGACAACAATCTCTCCCTGAACGTGGAGAAGACCAAGGAGATTGTTGCTGACTTCAGGAGACAACACACCCAGCATGCTCCTCTGACCATCAACGGTGCTGCTGTGGAGAGGGTGAGCAGCACCAAGTTCCTGGGTGTCCACATCTCAGAGGACCTCTCCTGGACTGTTAACACCGCATCACTCGCCAAGAAGGCACAGCAGCGCCTCTACTTCCTCCGCAAACTGCGAAGAGTCAGAGCCCCGCCCCCATCAGGTAACCTTCTATAGAGGCACCATCGAGAGCATCCTGACCAGCTTGCATCACCGTGTGGTAGGGATCCTGCACCGCATCCTGACCAGCTGCATCACCGTGTGGTACGGAGCTGCACCGCAACCTGCCGCAAGTCTCTCCAACGCGTCGTGAGAGCAGCTGAGAAGATCGTTGGTGTCTCTCTCTCCTCACTTCAGGACATTTACAGACCCGTCTGACTCCAAAGCCCTCAGCATTGTGAGAGACCCCACCCACCCGTCACACAGCCTCTTCAGTCTGCTGCCATCAGGGAGGAGGCTGCGGACCCTCCGAGCCAGAACCAGCCGACTGAAGGACAGCTTCATCCACCAGGCTGTCAGGACACTTAACACTCTCCCTGCTCTTCCACCGTTTCCCTCCCTGCCCCCCCCCTCACTCACTCTGATCTCAGTATCTGCACCAGGAACTTTTGGCAGAACTGGACCGCCGTCTTTGCACCAGGTCACTTTAATCAGACCAATCAGCTGAACACCTGCAGGACCGTCACACACTTTAAAAACTGTTGTACATTTCACCGTCATTATTACAATACAGTTCATCATAACAATGTTAATGTTTATCATCATACCGCCACGTTTTTACTGTAATTTTTTTTTTTACTGTAAAACGAGGGTTTGAGAGTAATTTAATTTCGATTCTCTGTATGAACCTCACATGTGGCAGAACTGAAGATAAACGTGACTTTGACTTTGATCGGTTTCTTCCCTTTTGTGGCTCCAGATCCAAACTGGCTGCCAACAACCAGCCTTGGTGTCTGACGCCCGTCCGGCTGCTCACATCCTTCCGGACTGTTCTGCTCCCATATTCCATGTCTTTTCCCTTAATGTGTGTTATTTCTCTTGTTGTTCAGGTGGAGGACGAAGCAGAACCTGGACTACTGTTTCCTGATGATGTACGCTCAGTCTAAAGGAACCTACTACGTACAGGTGAGGAAACACGAATGTCACTCCTGTACCAACCGCCAGGGTCCGGACCTGCGGTTCCTCTACTGACCGCCAGGTTCCAGATCCGGAACCCCGGCTCCTGTCCTGAAAGTGGCCGTGCCAAAGAACAGAAGCAGTCTTAAGTCCTGGTCTTTTTATGGCCAGACCTGAAACAGTGCATGCTGGTTAGAAATCTTGACGGGATTCCAGACAGATCAGGTCCAGATCTGCTCCACCTGGAAACCTCCTCTGTGACATCACAGCTCTGCTCTGATTGGCTGGGAGCTTCGCTGACTGGCAGCTTTCTTACTCAGATCTGGTTGAGGACGACGCCGTGTGTCTGATTCCTGTTTCTGACAGCTGCGTTTCTACATCTGGACTCAGGACCATTTTCACCGGAGCAGTAACGGTTCCAGAGTCCCTGAACTGGTTCTGATAACAAGTCTTTTCTGAACATTTTTTAATAATTGTGCAATCGCAGTCCCACCATGTTTGTGCTGAAAAAGTTTGCTGCAGAGTAGAGACCGCAGGACCACTGGACACGCCCCCTCTGGTGTCACCTGCAGGGTAATGAGGCGGGATTCTGCAGTTTTCCTCCCAAGTCTAGCGCCACCTCAGACCCTGGTGGTTGGTAGACCTGCAGGTCTGGATCCAGGCCCTGGTGGTTGGTATAGCACTGTAGGCCTTGATCTGGACCCTGGTGATCGGTAGAACTGAAGTTCTGGATCCGGACCCTGGTGGTCAGTGTAGGAACCACAACTTTTCTTGGTTCCATGTAATCGTTCATCAAACTAGAGTGAAACTGCATCTTACTTCGGCGCCTCCAGCTGGTAGAACCAGACATAGAACCAGGTGTAGAACCAGACGTAAGACCAGACGTAGAAGTAGGTGTAGAACCAGACATAGAACCAGACGTAGGACCAGACGTAGAAGTAGGTGTAGAACCAGACGTAGGACCAGACGTAGAACCAGACGTAGAACCAGACGTAGAAGTAGGTGTAGAACCAGACGTAGTAGAACCAGACGTAGAAGTAGGTGTAGAACCAGACGTAGGACCAGACGTAGGACCAGGCGTAGAACCAGACGTAGAACCAGACGTAGAACCAGGTGTAAAACCAGACGTAGAAGTAGGTGTAGAACCAGACTTAGGACTAGGCATAGAACCAGACGTAGAACCAGACGTAGAACCAGACATAGAAGTAGGTGTAGAACCAGACGTAGGACCAGGCGTAGAACCAGACGTAGAACTAGGTGTAGAACCTGGTGTAGAACCAGACATAGAACCAGACGTAGAACCAGATGTAGAACTAGACGTAGAACTAGGTGTAGAACTAGGTGTAGAACTAGGTGTAGAACCTGGTGTAGAACCAGACGTAGAACTAGGTGTAGAACCCGGTGTAGAACCAGACATAGAACCAGACGTAGAACCAGACGTAGAACCAGACGTAGAACTAGGTGTAGAACCAGACGTAGAACTAGACGTAGAACTAGGTGTAGAACCCGGTGTAGAACCAGACGTAGAACTAGGTGTAGAACCCGGTGTAGAACCAGACGTAGAACTAGGTGTAGAACCCGGTGTAGAACCAGACGTAGTACTAGGTGCAGAACCCGGTGTAGAACCAGACGTAGAACCAGACGTAGAACCAGACGTAGAACCAGGTGTAGAACCCGGTGTAGAACCAGACGTAGAACCAGACGTAGAACCAGACGTAGAACTGTCCAGAGATCCTAAAACTACTTCTTGTTTTTCCTGTTTTGTTTTAACTCAGATGTGGCCAGGTTTTGCTCCAGAAAGATAAATGTGCGCAGGAATAACTTCTGCGTCTGACGGCATCAACACAGTTTCATGTGGAGATCTGGTTTCTCTGGAGACATGTGTGACTTCGGGTCGCCATGGAAACTGCTGTCAGCAGCTTCTGTGTTTTGACTGGTAGTTTCTTTTTGATTTCATTCATGTTTGCTGCATAAAAATGTCCTGGTGTCCCTCTCCGTCTTCCAGCTAGAAGACGACATCGTGGCACGTCCCAACTACTTCACCACCATGAAGAACTTTGCGCTGCAGCAGCCGTCTGAGGAGTGGATGATCCTGGAGTTCTCTCAGCTCGGCTTCATCGGTGAGTCGCTTTCTCGTCGTCATGACGACAGCGGTGGGCGGCGCTCGTAAATATCCCACACATTGAATCTTGACAATCAGAAATCCTCCTGTGTGAGAAGAGCCGTTCCCGTCATGGCAGTACGAAGAAAAGAGGCTTCAGTTGGACTCTTCAGCGAATCTGTGGACGACATCACGGGGGTGCGTCCAGTTCTTCTGTCCATAGCTGGGACCAGTCTGGAACTCCTGCCTTCCTGGATCCACATGTGGAGCACAGACGTCTCCTGCCTGCAACGGTGAGCTGATCTTAGTTCAGCTCGTTCTTCAAAAGCAGATGATGGAGGCTGCACTGGTTTCATGGAGGTCAGAGGTCTCTGCAGCCCTGTGGACGTCTTCAATGGAAGAAGCAACCTTAGTCTTCACCGAGTGCGGCTCTGTTTCACGTCTCACGTCTGGTTCCAGTGTATCTGTGAGGCCCTGAAAGTTCACGTCCCTCAGAGCCAAAAAGCTGCTTCACAGATGGACGACTCCCACGAAAAACCGGACGAGTCGTGTTTAAGGTCCTTCGGCTCATCAACTGGACTGGAAGAGCTTCCACATGTTGGACGGCCTGAGAACCCCGAGGACCTCAGGAAGCCTGCAGATGATTTAACCTATCAGAACTCGTGTTGGGGTTCCACCCCTGAAATATTTCATCACATAAGATCCAAAATACTGTAATTACATAGTTTGAAAGTATTTGTGCTCATTAAACATGTATAAACGGGGAGAAGCCAGCAAACCCCAATGTATAAAATATGCTAAATTATAAGATATTTAGTTATTTCTTGCAAATTTTAAGTTTATGAAAGCAAGACTTCAGATTACTCTTGTAAAAGTCTGAGTCAGCATTAGTGAGCCCCTCATCCGTCCGTCCGTCTGCGTTTGGGTTGTCAGGGCAGTATCCTAAGCAGAGAGGTCCAGACTTCCCTCATCCAAGCCATCTGTTCCAGATCTTCCCGGAGGACACCAAGGCTTTCCCAGACCAGGTGAGAGATGACCAGAGATCACCAGGTCTTGCCTGGGGACTCCTTCTGGTTGGGCATTTTTAAAGCACTTCCCCAGAGAGACATCCCGACCAGATGAACCACCTCACCTCATCCTCTGGATGTGGAGGAGCAGCGACTACGTATCTCCCCAGGATGGAATGGAACTTCTCATCTTCGCCGTCCTGCAGAGGAAACGAATTTCAGCCGCTTGTATCCATGTTCTAATTCTTATGTTGAGCTCCAAGCACCATCTTCTTGTGGAAGCTGACATGGAAGTCAGAAAAGCTGCAGTTCTGGACCAGTCTGACCCTCAGATGCACCAAAAACTGAACCAGAGATACACAATCGACCTGATCTTTTCTTTTAGTGTAACAGATAATAGCAGACCTGGTTAAAGGGTCTGAACTCCTTCATCACACAGACGTTCTTCATCACACCAGACGTTCTTCATCACACCAGACGTTCTTCATCACACCAGACGTTCTTCATCACACAGACGTTCTTCATCACACCAGACGTTCTTCATCACACAGACGTTCTTCATCACACCAGACGTTCTTCATCACACCAGACGTTCTTCATCACACAGACGTTCTTCATCACACCAGACATTCTTCATCACACCAGACGTTCTTCATCACACAGACGTTCTACATCACACAGACGTTCTTCATCACACCAGGCGTTCTTCATCACACCAGACGTTCTTCATCACACCAGACGTTCTTCATTACATCACCAGAGGTTCTTCATCACACCACACGTTCTGCATCACACCAGATGTTCTTCATCACACCAGACGTTCTTCATCACACAGACGTTCTTCATCACACCAGACATTCTTCATCACACCAGGCGTTCTTCATCACACCAGATGTTCTTCATCACACCAGACGTTCTTCATCACACAGACGTTCTTCATCACACCAGACGTTCTTCATCACACAGACGTTCTTCATCACACCAGACATTCTTCATCACACCAGACGTTCTTCATCACACAGACGTTCTACATCACACAGACGTTCTTCATCACACCAGATGTTCTTCATTACACAGACATTCTTCATCACACCAGACGTTCTACATCAAACCAGCAGACGTTCTTCATTACATCACCAGACGTTCTTCATCAAACCAGCAGACGTTCTTCATCACACCAGACGTTCTTCATCACACCAGACGTTCTTCATCACACCAGACGTTCTTCATCACACAGACGTTCTTCATCACACCAGACATTCTTCATCACACCAGACGTTCTTCATCACACAGACGTTCTTCATCACACCAGACGTTCTTCATCACACAGACGTTCTTCATCACACCAGGCGTTCTTCATCACACCAGACGTTCTTCATCACACCAGACGTTCTTCATCACACCAGACGTTCTTCATCACACAGACGTTCTTCATCACACCAGACGTTCTTCATCAAACCACCAGACGTTCTTCATCACACAGACGTTCTTCATCACACCAGACGTTCTTCATCACACAGACGTTCTTCATCACACCAGACATTCTTCATCACACCAGACGTTCTTCATCACACCAGACGTTCTTCATCACACCAGACGTTCTTCATCACACCACACGTTCTGCATCACACCAGATGTTCTTCATTACACAGACATTCTTCATCACACCAGACGTTCTACATCAAACCAGCAGACGTTCTTCATTACATCACCAGACGTTCTTCATCAAACCAGCAGACGTTCTTCATCACACCAGACGTTCTTCATCACACCAGATGTTCTTCATCACAAAGACGTTCTTCATCAAACCAGCAGACGTTCTTCATCACACCAGCAGACGTTCTTCATCACACCAGACGTTCTTCATCACACCAGACGTTCTTCATCACACCAGCAGACGTTCTTCATCACACCAGCAGACGTTCTTCGACACACCAGCAGACGTTCTTCGACACACCAGCAGACGTTCTTCGACACACCAGCAGACGTTCTTCGACACACCAGCAGACGTTCTTCGACACACCAGGTGTTTTCATTACCATTACTGTCAGTATGTACGATACACACCGAAATTGCAGCATCAGCACCCGGGGAGTTAAGATTTACCATTGTTGCCAACCCTGGGCTTGAACCTGGGTCCTCCACGCCCAAACCCACCACTGTAACCACTTCATCACACCAGATGTTCTTCAACACAGAGGTCCCTAGAACAAGTCCTGGACAGAGAAAAAAGGCTTTGACATGGTACAGGTATATAATTCCTACAAACTATGATCTGAAGAACGTTAAACTGCAGAAAGTCTGTGCTTTAACGTGGAATTGTTCATCATTCCTGTTTCTTCATGACGAGGTGCCAGGACTGAGCTCCGGATCCGGACCGAGCTGCTCTGCAGAAACTCGGTAAACTTGTCAAAGCTCTGGACTCCCTCCGAGTCATCGGTCTTCCCTCGTGTCTCGCCTGGCTCGAGGCGCTGCGTTCTCCTTCAAATGACATTAAGCATTTTAAGTCTGAATTATTGATTTCACTAATTGCAATGGAGGAAAACAATCAATAAACTGCTCATGTGCTCTGAACCCCGAGGGACCGGCGAGTCCAAACCCGTTTGTTCTTATGAGCTTACGAGGAGCGGCAGACGAAAGTTAATTTCATTTGTAAAGAATTGTGACTAAAGACAAGGAGCAGAAGTTTTTATTGGTTAAAACGAAGTCTCCTTTCTGCAAGGACATCCTCCGACCGGGCGAGGACGACGATGAAGAAACTGTTCCTGGCAGTACAGGTAACGAAGGAGTGCGCGTCAGGATTCATCACACCCACTTTGTTTTCTCTGAAGAGTAAAACTGAGTCTGACGGCTGAAAACGATGAAGAGAGTTCAGCTCAGGAAGCGCCGGCTTCAGAGGGTGAAATGAGACGAACCGGAGCAAGAGAACGAGACAAAAGCGCAGCTGTGCAGCTCATCCGGCTTTCTAGTCCGACTCACAGGAGGACGTCGGAAAACCGGCAGTTCCTCTGCTGGCCACTAGAGGCTGACCCCAAGAACGACTCAATCTGCTGTGACTTCCAGGTCAAAATGTCCAACTTTACAGCAGGAAAAAAACATTTTCAGTCTGGTATAAAAACAAAAACCAGCTCTCCGCGTTTGAAACAGATACGGAGACGGTGGAGAAGCCGGAGCTGCACTCAGAGGAAAACAGGCTCCAGAAACACTGCTCATTACCCTGCAGGTTAATGAGGAGTGTCCATCATCGGAGGGGCGTGTCCAGTTGTCCTGCAGTCTCTGCTCTACAGCAGGTTAGTTTCTATTTTTAATTTAAAGTCACATCCAGGAGGAGTCATAGCAAGTGTCACATGATCAAAGCGGGCGCTCTGGAAGTCCGAGCGCATTCCTGAATTGAACCGTCCCAGACGACTAGCAGGTAAAAGATTTCCAGCTGGAGGACCCCAGCAGGAATCTTCTTTGACTGTGGATCGTTGCTCCCAGTCACTGCTCAGCTGTGACAGTCTGAAAATCACACCCCTCCTCCTCCTCGTCTTCCTCCTCGTCTTCCTCCCTCCGGTCCTCGGCTCTGACCTCACGAATCCTCGCCATCTCGGCTGGCCTGCGAGCAGCGGCTGCTTTAACAAATTCAGAGTGAAGCTGACTCACTGAATTAAATCAGGCGGAGGGCGAGCTGCAGCGCTGCAGGGCTGCTCTCTAATTCAGACGCGCACATCCGGGGGTTTTCATTGGTTCATCTGCAGCTTCGGGGCTTTGTGATGTTGCCTAGTTGAACAGCCGGCTCTCTGGAGGCTGACGTGTCCAGACTGATCAGGGAGTACCAGAGGAGGGCCGGGGCCACCCGGAGTTCATCTGCCGGCCTTTTAGTGTGTCACTGTGATCTCAGATTCATCACAAAGGACAAACCATCTCAGGATTCTGGCTGAGTCATCAGGTCCAAAACTCCTGCAGTCAAATATCAGATTCTTTTGATGCTTCTGCTGGAGGGTGGTGACCTGGATGGAGGTGATGGTGGGCGATCCTCTCTGCTGTAGAGAAGCTGCTGATGTCACCTAGAGGAGACAGAACAGCCTACTGTCTCGACGGGATGGAGCAGGAGGCGGCTTGCTCGTAATCTGGACATTACTTGTCTGTTTTGTATATTAGAAATATGACTTGTAAATGCTGTAACTCATAGATGTGTATGTTACATACACTTGGTGAATAAAACTGATCCTGACTCGCTGTCTTAGACTGTAGAAGAAGAACTGGACAAGCCCTCTGTGACATCATCCATAGGTTTCCAAAGAATGATTCTGAAGCCAACATCATGCTGTAAATGGGCGGGACGAACAGATCTGGAACGGATTCTGATCAAATCTGTCGCTTCGTCACTAATCACACTTCTGTTATAACGTTGCCACAAGACTTGACAGATAAACCTGTCAACCGACAACCTCGTTCCCATGAAGCCAGGCCACGTGTCCCTGCAAGACGGGTGGTGATGGATGTCCACAGCCTCTTCGGTTTTGGCAGGTTGGCTGCTGTTCCTGCAGCCTCTCTGGGCACCAGTATCTTCCCATCGAAAGACATTTCATCTGAAACCAGTTCCTTACACACGCCGGAAGCACATCCACCTGGACTAACAGGAAGTGGAGTAAACGCAACTTGTCATCTCCTTTCAGGTAAGATGTTCAAGTCTCTGGACCTGTCGCTCATCGTGGAGTTTATGCTGATGTTCTACAAGGACAAACCCATCGACTGGCTGCTGGACCACATCATGTGGGTCAAAGTGTGCAACCCGGAGAAGGACGCGGTGAGTTCCTACTTCCTACAAACGCTCCGATTCTTACAGGCAGTTTGAACCCAAGATATTTCCTGTTGTGCTCATCAATCGCTTTCATTAATATAGATCGATTTTTGGATTTTAAACCGGAAACAGCTTTAAACTTAACTGTCCAACAGTAAGAAATGTTCCAGAAAAGTGTTTACCGCTTCGTAACGCTGCCATTCCTTCTCACAACACCGATCAAATAGGTTACGATGAGCGATGAAGAGTTTTGGGTGTTTTTCGTCCTGTACCCTCTTCTTCCTCAGTCATGTCTTTGTGAAGTGTCCAGAATGTGGTTTTTCATTGTCCTGTGGACAAATTCATGGATGTCCCTGGAACGGGTGTGGTCCTGAAGGCAGCAGATGTTGATCTCAAACCTCAGTGTGCTTTTCTGTATTAAAGCTGCCACCCCAGACGAAGGGATGAGCTTTTCCAAGGACACTGATAGAACGTCGGACATCAGAGTCTAGACTGAAGTTGTTACAGATGACAGTCTGGAGGATCCTTGTCCTCTTTGGGGTACATCTGGGGTACCGATTGGGCAGATAAACCACAGTGTCATCTGCATATAAAGTGACATTTGTATGAATTAACACCAGATGGCGCTGACTTTTACCGTGTAGTATTGGCTTGTCTTCAAGTCCCGCCCCCTATAGCTACTGTCGCTAACTCGGACGGCGTTTGTGGCTCACGAGCTGACAAAGTCCATCTTTGCTACTCAGGGACTCTTTCGTGAATACTACTTTTGCATGACGTTATGACTTTGTTTTGGAATATTTCGCTGGTCTGAAATTCAAAAACAGACAGAAATACTAACAAATGAAACAAAGTTGATGAGAGAAATATCTGGGCTTTGTACCGTTTGCCAGTGAATAACTGAGCCTGAGGCTGTTCATGAGTGCGGTTGTCGGTCGGGCAGCAGCTCGTCCTGCAGGGACGTTTTGGAGGATTGACGGAGGCTAACGCTCCCTGTCTGCCTCCGTCAGAAACACTGCGACAGGCAGAAGGCCAACCTGAGGATCCGCTTCAAGCCGTCACTCTTCCAGCATGTTGGCACTCACTCGTCTCTGGCGGGAAAGATCCAGAAACTCAAGGTAAATGAGCTTCTCTCTACGTTTAACCACATTTCTCTGATTGGTCCTGTGAACGGCCATCTGAGCATCTTTGCCCCCGAGGAATCCGGTAGGAGATGATGTCAGCAGACACCAGAGCTTCTCTGTTTTCGCTCAGATGATTCTGCCCTAAGCCCTTTTTTGTGTCTGTTTACTTCCTGTTGATATGGGAACATAGCAGTATCGTTGTTGGGTTTTTCCATCCACTGGTCTGACGGTGGCCTTAAGCAACCTGGAGACTTGCAGGTGATGATGGTTGGGACCTGTGGATGTATTTTAAGGCCCACCTTCAGACACAAGATTCTAATTCAATGACATAATTTGAAAACTGATTGAAATGACCCACGACATCGGGACATGAATGCAAGACCTTGGTCTCACGTTCATCTGTTCAAACAATAAAACTCAAATGTCAACAACCATCGTACTGCTCAGGAAGGAGATGCTTCTTTTAAGTGATGGACAACAACCCGACTGACTGCTGCTGCAACTGACTTCTCTAATCAATTAGGTATTGATCCGTCTTGTTGGACGTCTCTGTGGACATCAAACAGATTTGATTGTGCACTGCTATTAGCCTAAAAGGTTTTAAAAAGAAAACCAGTTTTTGACTATAAATATGTTTATTTCTGCTGTAAAGTTGGACATTTTAACATGGAGAGCCTGACCTAGTGGTCAGTGGAGGAACTGCAACTTTTCTTACGAAAGTTGAAGCAAGTCCATCCTTCCAATTTTAGCCCCACCCCCATCCTAAATGCATCCCCTCCTCTGTATTCTCCAATATTTGGGTTTCTTATCACAGCTTTTGCAGATAACACCCTGATCTATCTTGAACACCAGTTCTCTGCGGTCCTCTCAGGCATCAGGTTCTTATGTCTGTGCCTCAATGAAGAAAACGTCCTAATGATCCCTGATTTTCTCGACATTAGGGCAATAAATTTTAACAACCATATGAAGAATCTTGATGGGATATTGGTTATTTTCAGCATCCTCATGGAAACTGTAACTAAATCATCTTTCTGTTTCAGATCAGAGGATGGTTTACTTTATATATCTAAATGATGGTGTCGTGTTTCTGGAGGTGACTCACAGAAACATGAGCGTTCATTAGTGATCGATGGTGCCGACGCTCTGCTGTATTTTTATTTTTAATCCTGAGTCAGAGTTTCAACTCTTGTTTGCCGTTTCCAGGATAAGGACTTTGGGAAACAGACTCTGCACAAGGGTCACGCCAACCCACTGGCGGAGGTGACGACCAGCCTGAAGACCTACCAGCACTTCACCCTGGAGAAGGCCTACCTCGGGGAAGACTTCTTCTGGGCCTTCACGCCTGTGGCCGGGGATTTCATCCGGATACGATTCTTCACACCCGTCCGCATTGAGAGGTTGGTACCAACAGAGGGAACAAGCCCTGACGGCAACGCCACCTGCTGGTGATTTTATCCATGATCCTTTTTAAATCCTTATATTTTCTTCCATTTTCAGGTATTTCTTTCGGAGCGGAAACATTGAACATCCAGGGGACAAACTCTTCAACACTTCTGTGGAAGTTCTGCCATTCGACGTGAGTCCTCGGGTCCAGCTCTCTGATGATGCTGATCCATTTCCAGAATTCTTTGCCTGTTTTTACATATTCTTTATCTTTGCACCTACAAAGTCTTTCCAGTTTCACTTTCTTCAAAAACAACCTTCTGCTCAGATGTAAGAAACTTAAAGTGGTTTACTTTGACCTACAATTTATAAATCCTGAAGATAACGAGGTTCTTGGTACCGGAGGCAGATGTCAGAGAGATCGTCTGGGCGGTTTTTAATCTCACAAACCATGAAACAACATGCACATCCAGCTCACCAAACGAATGGGATAAAGCTCTGATTTCATCCTTTAAAGACAGTTTCCATCTCTGACAGAGAGCAGCCAAGTGGACACACCACAAAAAGACGAGAAAGCTGCAGGCCACAGAAAACTGGAAGTAGTGAGCAGCTGCTACATGCTACCAACGCCAGCCTGCGATTGGTTTAAAGTTAAAACTCCAGGGATTGTAGCGGTGCGAGGACGACGCCTCCAAGCCAAGGATCCAAGAACAACCGAAAACTGCACTTTCTAGAGCCCGAGTCTGAATTCAGACCACCAGACGTCTGATACCAGTGGAAGTGCACCAGGTTCCTGTAATCAGCATCTCTAATCAACCAAACCTAAGTTGTTTTGGCCGATGGAAACTCCAGCGTACCCACCCCGCTCTTCTACCGTCTCTGGTCTATCCCAGCTCTCTTAAGGTGGGGGTGTATCCTTCCCAGGGTTAGGGTTGGGATCACATATGGACAAACAACCACATTCTCTCCCAGACACAAAGTCGGTCAGCAGTCAGGTTTTTGGACAGTGGGAAGCTCATGGGAACCATTTTCTGTCCGACTGTGACTGAAGCTAAAGAAGATCAAACTGGACCTGAAACTTAGTTATATGAAGTCATTAAATGTAAAGTCTGCTTTTAGTGGCTTACCGTACATCTCTCCTCTAAAATGGGGAGCTCACTTTGTGGTGAGTGGAAGTGGGGGCAGAGTGATGGATGACCGCCACTTCCTCCTCTGTGGTCGACTGAGAGACGAAGGCTGATTAAAGCCGAGAGTCGCAGCAGGACACAAACTCAGAGGTATATGAGGAGAGGAAGACGAGCTCCTACTGAGATCCGCTGGGCAGGAGGGAAAAAAACAACCAGCACTAACAGAAAAACGAAGGAAAGGGAGACGACCAGGAGTAGGAGGGGAAGTGGTCACCACGGCAACACTGACTGAGAGAAGGGTGGGGATGGAGATGATCAGGAGGACTCGATTACCAACAAAACAAAGCTGTTTATGTTGGTGCTCATATGTCTATTTTGTGTTTCAAGCTTTCAAATACGTTCCACAATAAAGGTGGGACAGACCAGTTTAAGGCCAGTAGTTTCTAACAGGTGACCAATGATCTGGTACAAAGACTGAGTCTTCGAGGAGCAAAGATGGACAGAAGCTCTCCACGTTCTCAACAAATCTGACAGAAAATCATTGAAATGTTTCAAAGCAATGTTCCTCAAAAAAAGATGGGAAGGATTTCCTTTCATTACTTCATCAGCCTCCCAGAAGCCATCTGGGATGGGCTATCACCATGGAAACAAGGAGTATACTAACTGAGGAGTACCACAAGGCTCTGTATGAGGACACAAACTCTGATACTTGTGGTTCCTGGAGGTTCTAACAGTAGACTGGGAGGTAGAACCTCCAGGAACCACGAGTAAACCTGCTGTATGAGAGTGAAAGTGTTCTTCTGGGAAAACCTGGAACTAGGAGCTCTTTAAGATGGGATGGAGGTTGAATATGAAATCAGAATTACAGATGTTTTTGTTTTTTCTGATGAAATGGGTAACATGATCCAGACCGAAGAGGAAAAGGAGCATCCAGATCGTAGTAGCCAAGGGAGCAAGGATCCTAGAAAAGAGGGAATGATGGAAGGAAGGGAAAAGAAAAGAAGGAAGGCGAGAAGGAAAGAACTGTGGAAGGAAGGGGAAATGGACCAAAGCAAAGAATTACAAAGAAAGGAAGGAACTAAGGTAGGAAGGGAACAATGAAGGAAGGATGGATGTGAAGAAGGAAGTAAGTATGTACCGAAGGGAAGAGCTGAAGAAGGAAGGAAAGGCCTAAGAGAGGATGGATAATAGAGGAAGGAATATGGAGAAGGTAGGAGGCAGGAAGGACAAAGGACAGAACATCTTTTGAGAGTGTGAGAACAAATGAGGAACTAAAAACGTAATCGAAGCTTTGTCTTATCTTGTATTGTGTTTAAACTTGGTTTTTTAAAAGAAGTTTAAACTATAAAGTGAATCAGTTTGTGTAGAGCTCATTTGTTTATTTCTTGTAAATAACTGAAATGCTTCTGGTGTTTTTATGTAAAATCATTAAATCCCATAAAAAGTGATTAAAACGTGGTCATGTAAAAGTGTAAAGACGATGTTAGTTCTGGGTTCCAACACAGACATGCGGCCCTTTAAAAACATACCAATAAAAAACGACTTTAAACGCGGTTACGTTGGAGTGAAGGTTGGCTCGAAACGTCACAGGTCTCATTTGGACAGTTGAAATGTTTCTGTTCTGGTTTGGTTTAAAACGAGGAATGTGTTTGGGTTTAACAGAATATCCAGGCGGAGAAACAGGCCTTGACTGAAGGGAGGGAGAAAACGCCCAAGTATCACCGGACTGAGGACGGCTTCATCAGGATCGGTGAGCCTCGAAGCGGCCTCGCCGCCACTGACTCACGAGTCGGTAGCAAAACCACGTCACAGCTCTTTTAACCTGCACGTTGGGTCTTAATGTTAGGAAATAAAACCTCAGACGAACAACACAAAAGTCCAGAAGGGACAAAAGAGAGCAGTGTTTAAACCAACGCTGGGGAGGATGTACGAGCGCCGCCGCACCGTCCGCCGGCGCCGCCGCTGCTCTCGGTGGGGGTTACAGCCGCTACCTGGAAGCATCGTGGCAGGAACGATAATCCCAGTAAATAAATCCTGCTGGGGATTATTCCTCCTCTGAGGTGCCGCTGAAACCGGACGCCGGTCCGGTCCTGATGCAGACACGTGCAGAGGAAAAGCAGCGCACAACCACAGGGGCCCCTAATGTGGGGTCCTAATGGGTCCTAATAAGCTGCAATAACACCGAACATCTGCACGGAAGGCTCAAGAATCCCTTCAATTACTTCCCTCAGCAAATGAATAATAAATATTTACCACAGAAAACATTTAAAATATGTGAAACTGAGCCTTGAGTAGATCAAAAGTGGCTGAATTCATCCCCAAATGATTGATGCTACATCTCCTTCATCTCCAAGTAAACTTAGTTCAAGTGTCGCTGCTGAATGACATCTGAAACGAGAGCTGAGGACTCGTGGCTGTGTCGGCCTCGTTGTCGGAGTCACGCCACGGTTGACTGTCGGTTCCAGTGGACCAGCTGGGCGGGTCCTGAAACGATCCGCGGTGAATCCCAGCCGCTCCCCGGTAGAAACATCTGGCGTCGGAGGTCGCTGCCGTGTTGAAATCAGAAATGCGCTGGTAGGCGCGTGCTAACGGATGCTGCAGATGATTGAAATTAAAAATAAAATAAATCTGCATCCCTGCGGGAACCCTGCGGGAGCGCGCGGGGACCCTGCGGGAGCGCGCGGGAACCCTGGGGGAGCACGCGGGAACCCTGCGGGAGCGGGCGGGGACCCTGCGGGAGCGCGCGGGGACCCTGCGGGAGCGCGCGGGAACCCTGGGGGAGCACGCGGGAACCCTGCGGGAGCTGACCCTAGAGGTTATAGTTGATCTAAGTCAGTGAAGTTCCGTCTGTTTTCCTCCCTTTAAACTCTTTGCCAGCCAGAACGTTCTCAGAAGACCTGACAGAGCTTCATGTCTTCCAGGAACATTCCAGAACGGCATCACGGAGGGGGAGGTGGACCTGTCCTTCGGGCCCCTGGAGGCCATGCGTCTGTCGGTGATGACGGACTCGCCGGTCTGGGTGATCCTCAGTGAGGTGAGAACTTGTCGCGCTGGAAGATTCCGTCAAGGTCCAAGGGACATTTGTCAGATTTGAAGTTGTTTTCTTTAAATGTTTGTCTTCTGTAGCCATCAGCTCCATCCCTCCACCCAACCATTATCTCACCCGCCCTCTCTGGTTTCTCTGGTCTCTCTGGTTTATCTGGTCTCTGGTCTCACTGGTCTCTCTGGTTTCTCTGGTTTGTCCGGTCTCACTAGTCTCTCTGGTTTCTCTAGTCTCACTGGTCTTACTGGTCTCTCTGGTTTTTCTGGTTTGTCTGGTCTCACTGGTCTCACTGGTCTCACTGGTCTCTGGTTTCTTTGGTCTTTGGTCTCACTGGTTTCTCTGGTATCTGGTTTCTCTGCTTTCTCTGGTCTCTCTGGTCCCACTGGTCTGTCTGGTCTCTTTGGTTTCTCTGGTCTCTGGTTTCTCTGGTCTATCTGGTCTTACTGGTCTCTCTGGTCTCACTGGTATCTGGTTTCTCTGGCCCCACTGGTCTGTCTGGTCTCTCTGGTTTCTTTGGTCTCTGGTGTCTGGTCTCTGGTCTCACTGGTCTCTCTGGTATCTGGTTTCTCTGGTTATTCTGGTCTCACTGATCTCTGGTCTTTTGAGTTTCTCTGGTCTCTGGTCTCACTGGTCTCTCTGGTTTCTCTGGTATCTGGTTTCTCTGGTCTCTCTGGTCTCTCTGGTCTCTCTGGTCTCTTTGGTTTCTCTGGTCTGTCTGGTTTCTCTGTTTTTTTTGGTCCCACTGGTCTGTCTGGTCACTCTGGTTTCTCTGGTATCTGGTTTCTCTGGTCTCACTGGTCTCACTGGTCTCACTGGTCTGTCTGGTCTCTCTGGTCCCACTGGTCTCTCTGGTCTCACTGGTCTCACTGGTCTGTCTGGTCTCTCTGGTCCCACTGGTCTCTCTGGTCTCACTGGTCTCTTGGGTTTCTCTGGTCTCTTTGGTATCTGGTCTTTCTGGTCTCTTTGGTTTCTCTAGTCTCTCTGGTCTCACTGGTTTCTCTGGTCTCTCTGGTTTCTCTGGTCTCTGGTTTCTCTGGTCTCACTGGTCTGTCTGGTCTCTCTGGTTTCTTTGGTCTCTGGTCTCTGGTCTTTGGTCTCTCTGGTCTCTCTGGTATCTGGTCTCTCTGGTCTCTCTGGTTTCTCTGGTCTTTCTGGTATCTAGTTTCTTTGGTTTCACTGGTTTCTCTGGTCTCTGGTATCTGGTTTCTCTGCTTTCTCTGCTCTCACTGGTCTCACTGGTCTCTCTGGTTTCTCTGGTTTCTCTGGTCTCTGGTTTCTCTGGTCCCACTGGTCTGTCTGGTCTCTGTGGTTTCTTTGGTCTCTGGTCTCTGGTCTCACTGGTCTCTCTGGTTTCTCAGGTATCTGGTTTCTCTGGTCTCACTGGGATCTCTGGTCTCTCTGTTCTCTCTGGTCTCTCTGGTTTCTCTGGTATCTGGTTTCTCTGTTCTCTCTGGTTTCTCTGATTTCTCTGGTCCCACTGGTCTGTCTGGTCTCTCTGGTTTCTTTGGTCCCTCTGGTGTCTGGTCTCTGGTCTCACTGGTCTCTCTGGTATCTGGTTTCTCTGGTTATTCTGGTCTCACTGGTCTCTCTGGTTTCTCTGGTATCTGGTTTCTCTGGCCTCTCAGGTCTCTCTGGTTTCTCTGGTATCTGGTTTCTCTGGTCTCTCTGGTCTCTCTGGTCTCTTTGGTTTCTCTGGTCTCACTGGTCTCTCTGGTATCTTGTTTCTCTGGTTATTCCTGTCTCACTGGTCTCTGGTCTTTTGAGTTTCTCTGGTCTCTGGTCTCACTGGTCTCTCTGGTGTCTCTGGTATCTGGTTTCTCTGGTCTCTCTGGTCTCTCTGGTCTCTTTGGTTTCTCTGGTCTCTCTGGTTTCTCTGTTTTTTTTGGTCCCACTTGTCTGTCTGGTCTCTCTGGTTTCTTTGGTCTCTGGTCTCTGGTCTCACTGGTCTTTCTCCTCCCAGATCTTCATAAAGAAAGCTGAGTGAAGCTGCGCTCTCTCAGATGCCTCAGCCCAGCTGACCGCAGGCTCGTCAGCCGCCGTCCTCTCCAGATCTCCATCGAGGCGCCGCAGCGCCGCCGTGTGGCCGGACCTTGCCGCTGCGGGGTGGAGCCCATCAGAGCCTGAAGACTCTCAGACGGACAGACAGAAGCAGCAGCTGCTGGCAGATGAAGCTGAACCTCCTCCTGAATGTTCATGTGCACAACCAGGAAACGCCGGAACAGCGGCGAGCGCAGAGGCCCCGGCTGCTTCCGACGGTCTCCCTGCTGCTTTCCACCTCTCCGCCCTTCCTCCTTCCCATTTAGCCCCACCCAGATGTGGACACGCGGGCACGTGCATGCACCGCCCCTCTCGGTGTCACATTTGTTTCTATCACTGAGCGAGTTGCCTTAACGAAGACTGAGCAGAAAGCCCAGACACGTAGCGTCCACATACCCAGAATCCTTTGCTGCAGCCTCGGACCTGCTCGCATCATTGTGGCTTAAAACTACTGATGAAGACGGCTGTTTTCCTTCTTTAAAGCTTTCATGAGCTCCTTTCAGAGGCCTTGTTGCTGACGGCTGCTCTCAGTCCTACTCTCAGTACTCTGAAGAACTCTGAAGTACTCTGAAGTACTCCACGGTCCTCTGAAGTACTCTAAGTACTCCACGGTCCTCTGAAGTACTCTAAGTACTCCACGGTCCTCTGAAGTACTCTAAGTACTCCACAGTCCTCTCAAGTACTCCACGGTCCTCTGAAGTACTCTAAGTACTCCACGGTCCTCTGAAGTACTCCACAGTCCTCTGAAGTACTCCACGGATCTCTGAAGTACTCTGAAGTACTCTAAGTACTCCATGGTCCTCTGAAGTACTCCACGGTCCTCTGAAGTACTCCACGGTCCTCTGAAGTACTCTAAGTACTCCACGGTCCTCTGAAGTACTCCACAGTCCTCTGAAGTACTCCATGGTTCTCGGAAGTACTCTGAAGTACTCCAGGGTTCTCGGAAGTACTTTGAAGTACTCCACGGTCTTCTGAAGTACTCTGCGGTTCTCTGAAGTACTCCACAGTCCTCTGAAGTGCTCTGAAGTGCTCTGAAGTACTCTGCGGTTCTCTGAAGTACTCCACAGTCCTCTGAAGTACTCCATGGTTCTCTGAAGTACTCCACAGTCCTCTAAAGTACTCCACGGCTCTCTGAAGTACTCCATGGTTCTCTGAAGTACTCTGAAGTGCTCTGAAGTACTCCACGGTTCTCTGAAGTGCTCTGACGTACTCTGAAGTGCTCTGAAGTACTCTGAAGTACTCCACGGTCTTCTGAAGTACTCCACGGTTCTCTGAAGTGCTCTGAAGTACTCTGAAGTGCTCTGAAGTACTCTGAAGTACTCTGAAGT